>VDFB02371868.1:21668-47824 GCA_007258455.2 Sequoia sempervirens
TATAATAAATACAATTTCCTGATAAATGCTATTTCTTGATAACTGATAAACATAAATAGTCAAGTTCTAACATATCTAGAAGGTGCAAACTAATGTGTACCTATCCAAAAAAAATGGTTATGTTGTGCCTACAAATACTAGGTCACCCAATGGCCATTGAGTCCTTGTAAGGGTGTCTTGCTCAACTTTTGAGGTCCTCTGGTGTCATTTATGAGCTTCTATTTTTTTCTTGTCCCACAGTTAGAGTGTCATAAATAAATTTTGTAGGTGAGTTTTTGTGTCTAGATAAGGTTGACGACAATAAATGCAACAATGTAAAATGAATCTTCAAGCTCTCTTCAATCCACTTCAAACCTACAACCTGCACATTCATAAAGGGGAAAAATGTTGTGCCATATAGGGGCTTGCCTCAGTCAAACCCGTGTAAGTGTTCCCACTTCCATACTGGCAATTCCAATGATAAAACCTTGAATGAAAAGGAAAGAAATGATGAATGAACACAATGCTGCAACTCACCACCCTTCAATGGCTTCCTTGAAGGATTGAAGACATACACATCTCTTCAAGGATCTTGAATCTTGCTTGCTTGATTTGCTTGAACGCTTTAATGCTTAGAGACCTACAACAATGTTAGTCTTCACATAACATGAACATGAACACACATAGAATTTGACATGATGTTGGATCTTGAATTACTATAACAAAGCTATTGACAATAGTATTTGCTCAATTGTATGCCTTAGTGTTGCTTAGTGTGTGTTCCATTTCAAATGATAAAATAACTAGGTATTTATAGGTTTTTATCCAATTTCCCAAAAATTATACTAAAAGTTGAAACTTCATATTTGAATTTGGATATTAAAATACTACCAATAACATATTTGAATGGGTCCTAGCCCAAATTTCTAGGACACTCAAAGTTGGGGGAATTTAATGATTGAATGCACTTGTTTAATGTTTTTCCACCTTCAGAAAATGGTAAAAATCAAGCTTTAGTGTAATGTCCCTTCCCAGATGTGCAAGAATTTTTTTTATTTGATAGACTTTGTTTAATCAAACAGTGATAACGTTATGCAAGGACTTCTCAACATTCAATGGAGATGAACGTTAAGATATGAACAATAATTAGGATCCCTCAAATTTCTTGTATTTCGATGAACAACATTACATTTAATCATTGTACTTGTTATCATATGACTGAAACAATATTAAAATGCTAGGTTCTTTAATCTAAACACACTATGCTAGCATTAACATTGCACAACAAGGACAATAAGACTATAACAATAGGTTTAATGACATCTTTTGAGTACCATAAGACTGAAATACATGCACAGTAGTTGCAGATTGCTGCAACGGGTATTTAGAACACTTTCCCAACATATTACAACATCGTAGATCAAGATAATAACAAAATACACAAGTAAAATGTGCTCATAATTCAATATCAGAGTATTACAAACAAATATTTTGATACAAAAACTGATTACAAGAGCTTTATGAGGAATTTACCATACAATTTTCCACCAAACAACTCCTTACTCAGTTCAAAGACTTAGTAATAATAGATTTAGTTCAACACTTAGAGGGGTTTTTGTAGTCTAATTTTTCATATACATCTACTCATGAAGCTAAAAAATATTTATTTATTAGACCCAATACAATTTGTAGTCATGAAACTCTGACTCAAGTTGCCAAAATGATAATGAATACCCAAACCTAGAAGTTGAAGGGTGACAGAAACACTTGCAGCAGATGGTATTGTGTCTAAATGTCATCAAAGAAAGCCATGCTCAACATATACATGCTCATACCCACTCCAGAATCATCATGAACATACCCAACAACTCAAAGGAGGGCACATACAATACTAAAATGCAAGAAGAGGGTTGTGACTAGACTCTTATGTCTCACACCAAGCAAAAATAACACAAATCGACCCTCATAAATGATGATGCTTGCTATAGAAAACTCACACCATAACTGAGATGTGCCCTTCCCTTTCACCATGACCTGACACAATTTGGTCTCATAATCCAGCGACTAGGGTTTCATGCAACCACGCCTTTGATGAGGAATGAACTACTAGAATATTAGGGATTCACTGTAATTCAAGAGCTAAAGGACTTACTTCACAAACAGTTGTTCGCTCAGATTCAACCCTTGCACAATGCAATCTGAATATATTGTTTTCCTCCAATTTTTCCACTGAAAGTGATTCATAAATTTGCAATAACACTCTTGTACAAAGTTTGAGTGACTTCCTCCACAAATCTAGCTAGGGTAGATAGTTTCACTATCGAAATAGGTGCCTTAGGGTTTCCAAACCCACATACCGAAGAAGCTTTCAAAAAGCTCTCCAAAATTAAAGTGAGAATAATATCCAAGAATGATCGAATGAGTTCCAAAAACCTCCTTTTATACTTTTTTTCCTAAAATCTCTAGAAGCTTCCTTTTTAAAATGCACTTTTTAAATTAAACACCTTTTTTACTCTAAAAATGACCTTTTCATTAAAATAATGATATTTTCACATGCAAGGTCCCTGTTTAATGCATCCATGATTTAAAGCATCTCATCCCAATTCTAACAAGCTATAATTTACTAAGGGTCTTTTTAAACATTTTAATGAATTTTAAGCAACCTTAGTAATTTAATTAAAGTATAACCATTAATACACTCATTTTTTTGGAAATGCCGAAATGCATCGAAATAAAAAACTAATTGCATCGATGTGATCTTGATGAAGAATGATGAAAAATGAAGTCGATCAGTTGACTTTCTATAAATAGAAACTCCCTCCAAGAATCTTGGAGCCCTAATCAAAAGCCAAAAATAACATCTGAAAGCATCAAATAACTCCTCTAAATCATCTGAGCTTATTGGTAACATCAAACTACCCTTCTGATCAAACAAACACTAACCCATATGCAATTGCAAAGCATGAGAACCCTAAAATGGGGACATTACAGGAATGCATAATTTGGTAAAATAGAAGCTTAAATAAGTCCAATAAATTATCAGGACCAAATATATTGTGAAATTGTAAAGGTATACAATTTTCTACACTACAACCCATTACTCGTTTTTTTGCACAATAGTATAACATATTATTTTTCCTAATTATATTGGTCTATTATTGAATTTTATCTGGCATATGACTGGATTTACTCGAGCCCAATATTCATTTGTGAACACATCACCACATGTCTTAAGACCATATTTTTAATGACCCAAATCTTCTTGTACACAACTGAATGTTGTTGTTTACAAAAGCATTTCCTACTCATATATTTATTTGGTTGTTAATATAGCAATTTTTAACACAAATTACATATATTGTTGCTTATAATACATTTCCGTGGCCTATGAATTAGTCTATAGAGTTGATTAAATGTAATTTTTATACATATACATTTATATGTATACACCTAGTATGCATATACATGTATATGTATATTCAATTTACCCTAACAAAAAATCTAAAATACTTTTTACATGAATGCCTAAGAGAATGTTTGGTTCAATTTTGAGAACCCCTACAACTCTAGTAAAATAAAAATATTCTTTTAAAGGAAAGCATCTACAAAAACATTAATATTTTTTTTCGTTACACAAGAGTTTTCAGGTATCATTTCGTTCTCCTCAACCACTTTAGGCATCAAGTTAGGCTTTCACTTCCTTTCTATCTTGCCTCTTCTCTGAATGCCACTTTGTAGATCGATAGACAGAACCCTACTAGGCATTCCATTCTCCACGAAGGCTTGCTTGTTCTTATTTATGATCACTTTAAAGCCATGTCGGCTCTGTCCCACTAGACTCCCTCTTCTAAAGATAGGGTTGTTAAGGGGAAAGGGAAATCTAGTGATTCTCCCCAGAAGAAGGGTAAGAAAAAGGTTTAAGAGGATCCCTTCTATGATGTAAATGATGAAGACTCGCAGTCGGCTTCGCCGTCTAAGTACTCCAGCTACCCTAGTACCGACAGTGATGAGAGGCCCCATTTTCCTATGGATCTCAAAGCCAAGGATCACTACTTCAAGGAGGAACGAGAATTCCCTATTGATATTCTTGCAATAGCCCACAATGTGTTGGTGGATTTTTTCAAGTTAATTACATGGGTGTTCTTTGAAATTAAGGAGATTAAATTGAACTTGAGAGCCATGAGTAGTAAAATGGAGAAAGATGAGGACAATAATAACAGAGATAGTGTTAGGGCTATTGATCTATGGATGGTGGATGAGAAGAAATATATGGTTGAGTGCCTCAAGAAAATTGTTGATGAGTTGTAGAATTTTAAGAGCAACCATGAAGGCAAGTAGTCTGAGATGGAGGAGCAGCTGAGGAACATCAAAGATTCTCTCCACAAAGTGTTGGTTATGAGCCATAAGATCTTAAAATCCACTGCTAAGACCATGAATACCATGGTGGAGAACTTGGAAAATGCGTATCATGTTAGGACTGTTGTGCTTGTTGATGTGGACAAAGAGGAAGGTCAGCCAGATAGTGGGGGGTTGAGCAACAGGACTAGAGCAAACTTGAAAAGGAAAGCAGATCAGGCTTTAGTGAATATCCAGGAGATCAAGAAGTCTGCGTTTAATATGAACAAATTGGAGCAAGAGGCGACAAAGATCCTCAAGAATCTAGCCTAATGGCCAATTGTTTTGTGGTTTTTTGTCAGTTTTTTGTTGTGTTGCCTTGGTTTCCTTTGTTATCTTCTTTCTGGGCAGCGTTTTGTTTTTTGTCTGGGCTCTGTTAACTCTCTATCTCTTGCTTTTGTTCTGTTAAGGGTTTCAAGACCCCTCTAAAACCTATTTGTTCCTATATCAAAAACATTGAGTTTTTTTATTTTTTTATTTTTTTAACACATGAACATATCCCCAAACATAGAAATAATTAAGCATTTAATCTCAAGAAATTCTCAAAGGAAATAGGGATTTCAAAAATTATTTTTGACCTAGAATGTTTCTCTCTTTCTTCTATTATTTTCTTCACACCTCCTCTTTGCCTTCTCCTCACTTTCCTTACCAAAATGTGCACAAAACTTATGCCCTCTTCCATCCATTTTTCCTTTATTCCCCCAACTCCATGCCCTCCATCATTTTTTCCTTTTCTAGAAGCAAGTCACCCCGTATTTACATCCCTCACCCTCCACTCCAATTCATAGGCGAGTTCAAAGATATGCATGGAGAAGATGGGAGAAACTGACAACAATTTTGGCCAACAAACTACAATAAAACTCCCTACTATTTCATTATGTTTCCTCATAATTATTTTTTTAAAATTCTCAACAATAAATCAAAAGGGTTTATTGACTAAGAAATTTTAACCTTTGAAACAAAAATTCTTAATAGCACAAGAAAAAGAAAGATTTATAAATACTTATTCTAGTCTTGACTCGATGTTGCAGGCTTCAAATGAAGATTAGAACTCTATCAAATTTATTTTCAAATGAGGTGGCAACAATAATGACTTTGATGCGTATGCAACTCAAGACTAGTACACTTGCAATATGTAACTCAACTAATCTAGGCCATGACAATAATGTTATTCATGAAAACCAACTACAAATGTAACATATAAACAAGTGGCGCGTGTGTGTGTGTCAAATTATCAATGCATGGTATAAATCATAGACTTTATTTAATCTACTATCCTTTCCTTGACGATTCTCTCCCTCCTTAACTAGGAGGGGGACTGAAATTTATCTTGCGTTCACCTCATATAGTATCGAGGTAGATAGTGTGGTCATATTAAACACACATTTTTATTAAAACAATAACCATCTCATATAAATCAGTAACATCATAATATAAAACATGGAATCTCATTA
This sequence comes from Sequoia sempervirens, assembly GCA_007258455.2. Classification (NCBI taxonomy): domain Eukaryota; kingdom Viridiplantae; phylum Streptophyta; class Pinopsida; order Cupressales; family Cupressaceae; genus Sequoia; species Sequoia sempervirens. The sequence continues at coordinate 27,497 of VDFB02371868.1, forward strand.
ATCACTTATATTCATTCATGCATATCAGTATTTTCTATTCACTGTTTTTAATAATGATAACAATCATGTTAAAATTTTATAAGTCATTCTAATTTGCATATCTGGTATTAAATTTGCATTCACATTAGCACACATGGAAGAAAAATTATCACCTTTTAACCATTTATATTTGAAATATATAATAAAAAAAATGTATTTTCAAAGCATCATTAAATACCATAAATTTAATATTTAAAATAATTCTTCAATAATTGATCCAAAAAAGGGGTGTAACAATACTCATGGGCACATCACACTTTATAAATTGAGCAAGACATTTTTAGACCTTTTCTAATGATTAATTTGACATGTTAGGTGAGGTGTTAGATGAATTAATTCATGTGTATTGTTATTATTCACTTGATAAATTAAACTGTTTTATTTTCACATCAATGAGCATTTTTCTCGAGATCTAATTAATCTAATATTCATCTCTAACTCCACAAAAGAACTTCAAAAACTAAAAATCATTGTATGTGAGGTATCTAATTTTCCCCCACCTTCTCATCCTACAATCACTGCTTGTGCGTCCTTGATAAATATTGTCTTTCTAATATAAGGCATTTAAGGTTTGAAGAAAGATATTCAAAATTGTTAGATTTATGATGAAGCTTGGGTTGAGATTGCTTAGGAGCTTTCCAAATATTCAAGTCTCTATTTTGGCCCTTTAACTTCCACAAGTAGCCAATGATAAAGAGTGAATGAGATTCATGCACAATCCTAGCCTATGTTTATATAGACCTAGAGCTACAACTGTAAATGCTATAAAACTTACTTCTACTTCCATGAGAAGTAATAATCTAGTGTGTATGATTGTCAAGTAAAAATTGAAATCCCAACAACTACCAAGAAAATAATAATGGATTCATAAATGATTAAAATTAGAAATAAAAAATAAGGTTTGAATACTATCACCTCACACTATGAAATGAAAGTAAAAATAGTAAGCATTATAAGTTGGATATCCTCAAAATATGCAAAGGATGCTAAGAAAATCATGTTGGATAGTAGGGTACTCAAGAACCTTTAATACACTGCTATTATTGTTAGTAATAGATCACATGAGAGAATGAAAAACTAAGAGATTACAACAGAGCTTTATATTGTCTAAGAGTGAGATTTTTGAGAGATATATTTTTAAAAATAGAAGTAGGAGGGAAGATGAAGATGATAGGGACAACAACTGGCCATTAGTATTTGATCTAGATTCATTACCAACCTTAATTATCAAGAGAAAGATGGTGAAAACTTATAGAAATGGTTGTTGTATGACTAATTACTTGTACACACTAGTGCATCATGCAGATGTCTATGTGCAATGCTAGTGTTTGAGCATGATATGATTTTGAAAGTTTGACATGCCAAAAAACATGAGATAGACACATAAGATGCACTAGTTTACATAGAGCTAAGGAAACATAAAGACAAAAGACACAACTTGGCACCAAGGGAAAGAAATGCTAAGGTATAAGCCAAATGAGCCTAAAAACACATAGAGGGTTATAAACATAAGTGAGCCCATGAAACAGCCTAAAAATTGTCAAGTGTGCCATTTTTTGTGTTACACTATGCAAAAAAAATTCACATGGACCTCCATCTCTAGACTAATTCTCTATGCATGAATTCCATGTATCTACAAAATTTATATCTGTCATATAAATCCTCTATTCTCTCCATGCATGCTAATTGTACAATCATCATCAACAATTATTCCTACCTCCTACTAAAGGCATTAGAAACTTTGTATTTTGCACTAGCTCTATGCTTCACCATGAAAGAGTAACCCTACACATATTCTACCCATTTCATGTCTCTCTAATTAAACTTTCCCTAACTATTGGTGAAGTTCAATACTTAATGGCTAATGTACAACCCAAGCTCTTTCTACAATAATTAATGTCTCCGCTTATATAAAGCTTGAGCAATGGGTTGGAACTATTGGTCATAGACAAAGTACTTCTTCCTATCCTCATTTAATCTTTTGCTAAAATTGTAATTAGTCTACCCTTTTAGATCTTCAATAAAATAATTTATTTTCTACTAGCATCATAATCAACCTAATTTTTTTTAAAATTATTCAAGAATAACCACTAGATTCTCAATCACTTTCTTCTTCAAGAGTTCAAAATTTTTGGTAGCAATAGTCATTCACTCAAATCTCATCTTTTCAACTTGTGATTTTTTTTTTTAAATTGTTGTGTTATTTGAGTCTAGTCGCTTGATAATTATGTAGACTTTATTTTGGGTCCATATGCAATCCATTTCAAGATATAATAAATCCTAAGTATATTAGTTCATAGTCATGAAATTTCACCTTTTAGGTTCATATGTAACTTCTTTCTCCTCAAGCATCTAAGGCTTACTACAAATGTGCAAGATTCCCATCATTGGTCTCATCGAATAAAAAATATCATCCAAGTATATAACAAAAGTACATAAACAACAATAAACTATTGAAAAAACTACTAAAAACTGCTTATAAATGACTAAACATGGTCATGTGACCATTAGTAGTTTATTGCCAGTCATTTATAACGCGATCAGATTGATGAGTAAACCATTTTTATTCATTTATTGGTTGTTTTGATTGATCCCTTTGGTAGTATATTTAGTCATTGATTGTTATAATCTGGTCACTTATTTAGTCCTTTTTTATTCATTGATATATTTAGTCGTTGATTTAGTCATTGATTGATGTATTTTGGTCATTTATTTAGTCATTTTATTCACTAATTTCTTTCCATTGGTAGTGTATTTATTCATTAATTTTAATCATCATTTTGATCAATTTGGTAGTATATTTAGTCATTTTTATTTCAGAGGTCATATATTTAGTCATATTTATTCAGTGTTCACTGATTTTTGTCAATTGGTAGTATATTTAGTCAATTTAATTATTAATTGACGTCAATTAGTAGTATATTTAGTCATTTTAATTGACTGATATTTAAGGATTTAAACATAAAACACAAAAATACACATCAATCATCAATTGAACACAGTAAGACAACCATTGAGAAGGCAAAATCGATGAAATTTATTAATAAAATAAAGGTATTCTAGTTATAGCTTAGAAATAGAGTATTACAATTTTTATTTTCAGTCACAAGACTGAAAATCTGAGTTACAATATTAAACAAAAAATTGACTACAAGAAAGAAACTTCTCCAAAAAACTTTTGCAATGATGGAAACACATGCTTGGAGCCCTTCAATGCGATCACATGCCCCTTTCATCTCTTAAAACTTCTACAACCTAGGAAATCTTCCTAGAGCAAGTTGTAATGTGTAGAATCTAAGAAGGAGAGTGTTGATCGTGTCCCATATATGAAGCTCTCTCCTTCAATGTAGTCAACAATAACCCAGCTAGAATCTTTCCTCCTTTATATACAACATGCCATCTGATATGAGCAAAAGGGTCTACCTTTTCTGACATGAATGAAGTTGTGCCTCAATACAACCAACAAACTTACTATTAGTCTCAATTTAGAAAGAATAAAAGTGCATTATATATTGCAAGTTTACAAAAGTAAGTCCAAACACAGCAAAAAGATAAATCAATTAAAAAATTGTAGGAGATAGATCACATCCACAAACATGGGAGAGCTATGAAAAATTGGAGAAATTGGCTTGGAAAATGAAGGTGACAGGGTATTTCCAAATTCAAGAATTTTACTTAATGTTGTGGAATAGAAGAAAGAGAATCATTTATCTGGCACCATAGTGAAAAGCTAGCAATTGCATTTGGTTTGTTAAACATGGCCCCTGGTACAACTATTAGAGTTGTTAAGAACCTTCGAGTATGTTCTGATTTTCACACAGCATCTAAATTCATCTCCAAGATTGTTGCAAGAGTTGTTTTGAGAGATGTGAACCATTTCCATCATTTTAAACAGGGACAATGTTCTTGTGGAGAATATTGGTGATGCTAAACGAAATAATCTGAAAAATAGGCTTGCACTATAATAATGTGCACTACACCAGATATCTGGTAATAACGAAGGGACATCCATCAAAGCATAATAGCAGGATTTTTTTTGTCATATGTTGCAGTTACAAGTGCCTTGCTAGACATACATGAAAATGTGGAAGCATAGATAAGGCAAGCGAGCTGTTTCAAAACAATATTTTTCAAAGAAATGTGATATCATGGAATTTCATGACTAAAGGATATGTTCAAAATGGTTTTTTTCTAAAAATTCCTTATAAATTTTAAGAAAATGCAACTAGTGGGTGTAAATCCCAACTCCTCAACCTTTGAAAGTGTCCTTCCTACTTGTGTGTGAATTGGGTCTTTGGATGAGAATATGGACATCCATCAAAAGCATATTTGGAAGTGGTTTTTTATTTGATATTGTAGTTGCAAGTTGCACTTCATATCACCAAATATTTCACAAAACCTTCTACACAACCATCGCAACACTGCATGGTTGTTGTTGGGCCTTCACGGTGATGCAGGGAAAGCTCCTCGCATCACTGCGAAGGCCCAAAAATAGTCGTGCAGTGTTGTGGTGGTTGTGAGAAGGTTTTGTGAAGGCTTTGGTGATTCGAAGTGGAACTTGCAACTACAATATCTAATAAAAATCCACTTCCAAATATGCTTATCCCTTAATGAGAAATAATCACTCATATAACCGGTTAGTTGGAAGAAAACTGGGAGATAGCATGAATGCTCAGTTAGAAATAACAATATTGAAAGCACCTTCCTTGAATGTTGGTTCTAAATTTTGTGTTGCAAGAAGTTGGATTCCATGGATATCAAGTCTCAAAATTCTGCTCTCAAACTATGCCTTGTGACATTGAACATGCTACATCACATTACACATTCAAGTAGAGCGATAGGTTTAGATAATAGCTTGTTTTCTGTTGGTTTTATGTAGACTTTAAGATACTTTTAAACATGCCTTCTAAACAATATTCCATATCATACTATCCTTTTTATATCCATTATGCATACCTAAACCCAAAATAATGGTGATGGAATTATGGTTTAATATATTAACATTAAATGATGGCTCACTCGGCCAGGTATGCTGTCGAGAAGGCCCGCGCTAGCTCGCTCACCTGGTCAGGCTGCTTGGAGGGGTGTCTGTTTGTCTGTGGGGCGTGCTTCCTGTTGTGATCTGCGGGTGGTGTGTGGGCGCGGTTGGTGCTGGGGTCTTTTTCCTGCTCGCAGCCGGCCCGTTTCTTTTCTTCTGTGTCTGGTGGCGGAGGTCTGGTGTGGGGAAACTTGCTGGGACGTGCGTGGGTCGTGGCTGCGTGGGTAGAGTGCGGTTGGGGTGTTTGGTGGGATTTGTTGGGTTGCGAGTGGGGTTTGGTGTGGGTGGTGTGTGTGGGTTTTGTGCTTCGGCTGGTGGTTTTAGTGTACCCTCACCCGAGGAGGTGTGGACTTGCGTGATTCATTTCCCTTTGGGTGGTCTTTATGTTCCTCTGGGCTCCGGTGGATTTGCAAGTTAGACTAGGGTTCTCCTTTTCCTCTATGTTGCACGGGGAATCTTCTAGGAGTGGCCCCAAAATGGATTTTCGTTCGACATTCGGTTCAAAGCCCTCTCTACAAGGCTCGAAGGTCTTTGATAACAACCTTTTCACAATGGAACCTGAAAGAGTTGAGACGGGCTTGACAGGAGGGCCTAGAATTTCGAAGATTAATGGGTGCCTCGAACGGTGTAAAGAGAGGCCGAATGTTATCATTCCAATGGAGATGATGGCTGAAGACATTGACTATTATTCTAGACATTCTCTTTACTGTAAATTCTTGGGTCTAAAAATTTCTTTGCAATTTTTGGACATGTGGGCTCAAAGGACATGGATGCCTGAGGGGGAGATGGAGATCCGCCTCCTGGCAAATAACTATTTCATGGTTACTTTCGACTGTTTGGCTGATCGGAATAAGGCTTTTGAAGGGGGGCCGTACTTCTACAACCAGGTTGGCTTGTTCATTAAGCCATGGCATGCTGGTTTCAACCTAGCAGAGGAACTTCCGAATCGGGTTCCGGTCTGGGTTCGTCTTCCAAGGCTCCCTGTGGAATGCTGGCATGAGGATGTGTTGTGCCTTTTGGCCACGAAGCTGGGGAAACCTGTGGGTTCGTCCCAACAAACACAATTCAAAAAGGTAATGACTTTTGCCCGGTTCTGTGTTGAAATTGATTTAAGTAAGCCTTTGCCAGACGCCTTAGAAGTGAATGCAGGTGAGTATTCATGGGTGCAACAACTTGATTATGAAACACTTCCTTTCCGTTGTCGTTTCTGTCATGAGTATGGCCATCTCTAGCATAGATGTCCAAAGGTCAAACCTCTGGAGGCCCAACATCCGTTGCCTTCAAGTAATACGCCCAGAGTGGATAAGGGTAAAGATCCCATTCTGGGTGGCAATGGTAAGGAAGATGGTTTTATCCCTGTTAGAGGCCGAAACAAAAACAAAGGTCATAAAAGGACTTTGAAGGACAGACAGGAGGAGGACACCTTTAATAGGTTCGAACTGTTGGAGGATCTTACTCAGCAAGAGGTGAACCCAGGTCTTGTAGATCTAGATCATGGGACTTTGGATATTGATCAGCAGGACCCTCCGGTTGTGGCTATGCATGCTCCCCAAATGGAGGGGGATTCGGATGTGCCCTGCCTAGAAGAGGCTGGGAAAGATCCTGGACAGGCTAAGCTCAATTCAAAGGTGATTATGACACCGCATGTTGATGGAACTTTGGTTCTCGAGACTGTTCAACAGATGGGGGTACATAATGTGTCAGGTGGTAGTGTTGAGGTAGGGAAAGATGTTGTAGATAAGGATCGCCTCTTGCAGAAAATGGGTTCAGAGGCGGGTAAGAAGAATTGTAAGACATCCTCGCAGTTGGGTGTTTTGCAAAAGGTTCTCAAAAAGGGGGGGCCGGAGAAAATTTCTAAGCTGGGTAGGAAGAAGGATGAGGAGAAAATTAAGATGATAGGGGAGACTTTGGTGGAATCAGGGTCAGTCAGGACTCTGGACTCGCATTTTTCATGCTCCCTGAAATGATAGTTCTTTCTTGGAATGTAAGGGGCTTGAACAGTGGCCCTAGACAAAAAGCTGTTCAGGATTTGATCAGGAGTCATTCGCCTGATGTTCTTTTTCTGCAGGAGACTAAGCTCTCTGTGGAGGGTATGATGGATTTAGCTCCTAAATTATGGCGGAATGGGGATTTCCAATGCATTGGTGCTCAGGGGTCTTCTGGAGGGGTGGCGTGCTTATGGAACGCACGAAAAATATCACCCCTTTGGTGGGTCTCTTTTAAGTCATCCCTTTCCTTGGTGGCCTCTTGTTTTATGACAGGGGAAATAGCTCTCTTTTCCAATGTGTATGCACCTGTGGAGTTGCAGGGTAAGCAAATCTTGTGGTCCAACATTCGTCTAGTTCATAGTTTATTTCCTTATCATCCTTGGATCATTGGAGGTGATTTTAATGCTATCAAGGAGCTTGCGGAGAAGCGGGGTGGTATTGCAAGGCTGGAGGCTTCTGCACTATTACTCCAGGACAATATCTCTACTCTGAATCTTGTGGATATCAAACCGGGCAATGGTCTTTTTACTTGGAATAATAGAAGAATTGGAGAAGCTTCTATTTCAGAAAGACTTGATAGATTTCTGGTGTCTAGCTTTTGGCTGGGGGACAGATGGATGACTAGCTCTGAAATTCTGGATGGACGAGGCTCTGACCATTGGCCTATTAAACTGGTGGTTGATATGCCTCAACAGTGTGCTAGACAGACCTTTAAGTTTCAACTCATGTGGCTTCGGGATGACTCTCTTCATGAGCTTCTCCCTGGCTGGTGGGATCGGGGGAAGCCAGCTTATGGAACTGCGATGTACTCTTTCTCAAAGAGGCTTCAGTTTGTTAAATACAGTTTGAAAAGATGGAATAGGCAGCATTTTGGTAATTTGTTTTAGGAAAAACAGAAGGCTCAGGATAATCTTGACCTTATTACCAGACAGATTCGGGATCATGGCCTATCGGAGGATCTGAGCTTGTCTGAGAGTGTTGCAACCAAAGAGCTTGAGGAATGGGAGTTAATAGAGGAGATCTTTTGGAAACAAAAGTCCCGCATTGAATGGCTTCAGGCTGGGGATCGGAACACTTCTTTTTTCCATAACTCTGTTAAAGATCAGAGACAAGGTAATGCTATATCCTCTATTTTGTTGCCTGATGGGGAAACTTTGTCCTCTTCCGCTTCTATTTCTACCGAATGCATTCGGTATTTTTCTACCTTATTCTCTGAGGATTCACCTCCTGCTGAGGAGGATGAAGTAAGAATTTTAGATTGTATTCCGAAGCTGGTGAATAATAAAATGAATGATTCGTTGCTTGCCCCTATCACCTTGTCGAAACTTGAGAATGTTGTGTTCCAGATGAAGAAAGGTAAAGCTCCTGGGCCTGATGGGTTCCCTGCTGAATTTTTTTAGGAGTTCTGGGAAGTGGTTAAATTGGACCTTTTAGAGGTTGTCCGAGAATCCTATATGAATAAACAAATGTTGAAGTCTCTGAATGCTACTTTTTTAGCTCTTATTCCTAAGAAGGAGGGAGCCAATTCCTTAGATCTGTTCAGGCCTATTGCGCTATGTAATGTTGTGTATAAAATTATTACTAAGCTGATAGCGGAAAGGCTGAAACCTTGGCTCGATGGTCTAATCTTTGAGGAACAGCGGGGATTTGTTGCTGGTAGGCAGATCATGGATGGGGTGGTTATTGCTGCTGAGGCTATTCACTCTATGGAATCCTCAAAAGATAAATCTATGTTTATTAAACTGGACATGGCTAAAGCGTATGATCGGGTTAAATGGAGCTTTCTATTTAAAATCTTGAGGGCTTTTGGTTTTGCTGAGGGTTGGATTGATTGGGTCAAGAGTTGTGTCACTTCCTCTTCCTTTTCAGTGTTTATCAATGGTGAACCCACTTGTTTGTTTAGGGCTTCTAGAGGCCTCAGACAGGGTGATCCCCTGTCCCCGTACTTATTCATCCTCCTTGCGGAAGGCATGGGATGGCTCATCCGTGCTCAGGTTGCTTGCAGCGGGATTCAGGGATGGAGATGGGGAGAAGGTATTCCCCCCAGTCTCATCTTCAGTTTGTGGACGATACGGCCTTGATGGGTAGAGCAAAGGTTGAGGAGGCTCTCAATTTGCATAGTGTGTTAGACAGTTACTTAGCTGCTTCTGGACAACGCATAAATGAGGGGAAATCCTTCATCTATTTCTTTCACACTCCTAAGAATATTCAAAGGAGAATTGCTGGTATCCTTCGATTTCAAATTGGCTCGCTCCCTTTTTCCTATCTCGGAATCCCTCTTGCTGTTCGTACTCTCCCCAAAAGGTTTTGGCAGGAGACTCTTGACAAGTTTCGAAGTTTGGTTAGTCATTGGACTTGCAGGTGGCTGTCCTTTGCTGGTCGTGTGACTCTTCTAAAGTATGTGGTCCAGGCTCTCCCCCTTTATAGATGTTTTGTTCTTTCTGCTCCTTCTAGCTTTATTAAGGATTTTGAGAAATTGTCTCGCCAGTTTCTTTGGGCTGGCAATCTTCTTCATAGTAAATGGAGTTTGGTGAAGTGGGATGTTATCTGTAGGCCAAAGCAGGAGGGGGGCCTAGGTCTACGACGGACAGATTTGATTGGGCAAGATTTGGCTGCTAAGTTGTATTGGCGTTGGTGCTCTTACCAAAATTTGTGTTGGGCTAAAATTATAACCTTCAAATACTTGGGGGCCGTGGAAAGTCAAGAGGTTGGTAGATTCAGTTTGGAGGGGAAAGGTTCTATGATCTGGAGTACCTTGAAACGTGGTGCCAAGTTGGTTAAACAGGGCCTTTTTTGGATTTGTAATGAGGGTCGGGATGCTCTTTTCTGGCATGATTCTTGGGATGGCCATCCTCCCATTGTGTCCTCGCATCCCCACCTTCATGATTTGTGTCTGATTTTCACGGAGGCGGGATGGAATCATGTGGCTGATTTCAAATCTCAACATCTTTTGGGTTAGATTTCTGTGTCCAGGTGGAAGGACCCCGTGGATTGGCCCCCTGGTGGTGCAGTGGAGGATCGTCAAGAGCTTGTTAAGATCTTATCAGGTCGTGTTTGTAATTCTCTTCATGGAAATGATGTGCTGGCTTGGGGTCCCGATTTGAAAGGAAAATTCTCAGTTGCCTCTGGCTATCAGGTTTTGGATAAACAGGTTTTTGGGAGCTCTCAAGTTTCATGGTGGAAGCATGTTTGGAATAACTTTGCTTGGCCTAAATGTAATTTCTTCTCCTGGCTTGTGGCTCAAGGTAAATGTCTTACTTGGGACAATTTGTGGAAGCGTGGGTTTCAAGGACCTTCCATGTGCATTCTTTGTGGTCAGCATGAGGAGTGCTTATCGCATCTCTTTTTTTAGTGTTCTTTTACTAAGACTATTTGGCATTACTGGTGGAATCTTTGGAGCGCTCCATGTTGTCATGTCTCTTCTTTGGAGGATTTCTGGAAGAAACAGGGTTCTCCTCCTGCTACAACCTCTTTCCGAAGAATTGCTTGGAGCATTGGCCCTAGTTTGATTGTTTGGAAAATTTGGTTGGAGCGTAACAGAAGAATCTTCCTTGATAAAAAATTGCTCATGGGGCAACTTTAGAGGCGTATTCTTGGGGCTCTGCAGGAGACTTTGACTGCTAAGTGTGACTTGTCTGTGCTGATTGATCCTAGAGACTTGGGTGTTGTCAATGCTTTGGGCATTGCCACAGTGGACAAAAGTACCGCTTGCAAGGTGCATCGTAGGCGTGGGCGGGAGAGGGTTGATCGTGAGGGATTTTGGTGCCCGCCTGCTCTCGGTGAACTAAAAATTAATACTAATGGGTCATCTAGGGGTAATCCTGGGCATGCTGGGGTTGGAGGTATAGGTAGAGACAGCCTTGGTGTGGTGGTATTTTTCTTTTCTATGTATCGGGGTTTTCAAACTAATAACCTCATGGAGGCGAGTGCTATTCTCTTGGCAATTGAGCGTGCGGTTGCCCTTGGATGGCGGTGGATTGTTTGTGAAGTTGATTCTCAGGTTGTTATTGATATGTTGAATAAACGTAATTTTGCGGATGCGAATTGGCAGCTTGCTGTGGTTATCAAACAAATTGTTTCTCTCTGTTCTTCTTTGGAGTCCATTGTCTTCCGCCATATTCCACGGGAGTGGAATAGGGTGGCTGATGGGTTGGATAGATGGGCTTTAGAAAGGACTGATTCTTGGTGTGTGGATGATTAGGGCAATCTTCCTGTTGATTTGGCCCCTGTTCTTGAGGAATGGGTTACTGAGGATATGAGGTGTTTCTTGGGTGTGAATTAATTCTTGTTGTCTCTGGCCACTTGTGGCTTCTTTCTTTGGTCCTTGTAATGTTGTTTATGATTCAATAAAGTTTTTACCCTCTTCTTTTTTTTTAAAAAAAAAATATATTTACTTTTAACTTTGAGACTTAAATTGTTTTTTGAAGATAATTTGGTTTTCAAGTGTTTAATTATTTGTAACTTCACAGGACAATTTAAGTCTGCAAAAGCCTTTGTTTGGTTAAGAAGTCAACATGCTAGATGCAACACCAAATTTTTGTGGAATTTTTATGAGAGTGGACATGGAAAAGGAGAACAAGATGGAGCAGGAGCATGTGTGAAGCGTGCACTTCGTCAACATGAACTTGCTGGTATGTCCAATTTAGCTTCATACTTTTTAAAAGATTAGATATATATATATATATTTAATTTAACTAAATTAAATTCTTTTAAGTTCTTTGAAAGTAATAGGTGACAAATTGTGCCAACTTGTGTGTAACTTGTAGGTAATGCCATACGGAATGCAAACGAAATTGTTGAATGGTGCAAAAGTCATTTTTCTGCTCGCGACTCAACATACAACACACGGTATTTTTGGGAAGTTACATGTATGTATGTCTAGTCAAAATTTGTTAAAAATTTGATTTTCAAAGTTCAAGTACATACATGATTTCAAATTGAATTTTCAAGTTTGAATTTAAACAGATATTGATTGATCAAATCCTTATAATTGTCAAGCAATTCATGGTATTAGAAATCTACATCAAATCATGACAACAGGGAGTAGTAGGCCTTATGCAATGAATGTGAGAGAAAAATCAGGTTTTTGTATTGATTGCATTGAGGACAATGCAAATATTGATCAATGTGAGAATATTAGAGATGGGTATGTTTCACAATGGGAAATGAAACAATTAATATCAATGCCTCCTTTTGTTGAAGATGACAATGTTGATGTCTATGATCCACTATATTCAGCCGATTACGAACGTGTATCTGATTTAGTTGTTATAGGTATGTCCAAATTGATTAATTTAGTTAAAATCAAGATTTAAATATATATATATATATTCTATGTTTAAGTAAGTTTCAAATATAAAATATAAATTTTTATAACTTTTAAATGTATAATTTACTTAAATATGTAAATATGTGGTGTGTGTACAGGAGATATTTTCGTTGTAGTTGCAGATCCTGAAAATGCGGAAGGTGTAGATTACTATCTACTAAGATGTACACAACCAAAAAGCAAATTGGTCGAATCGATGACAGATGGTGATGGACAAGAGTATCCCATTGGATCAGTCGTTATTGAAGGCACATATTATCAACAAATAAAGATAGATAAAAATGGTATTATATTTGTTGATTATAAGCCAGGACAAAAGGTTCTACATTACAGTCACTTAGTTTTGGCAACAAAAATAAATTTAGAAACTTACCTAAAAGAGGACGTGCCAAACAAAAGTGGAGGTTGCCTATTGAAGATCATGAGAAGATTTTAGAGATAATTAAAGATAGAGAGGATCCAGATTTTATGTACCAAGAGCTTTAAGTTGTTTTTTGGATACATGTGTACACATTTATGACTCGAAATCTAGATTTAATATATATTTGTATTGATTGGACATGTGACATGATTTATAATGGGTTTTTTTTTAGAATGTGACATGTATGTTAGATCATATATATGCTTGATACAAAACCCAATGACTTTAAAAATGTTTTAATTTACATTTTTCCTAAATTCCTTTAAATCATATAAATTTCCAATTGCATTTTTACATGTTGGACATGGTTCATTCTTTTAAGTTCACTCTTGAGAATCTCTAGAAATTCCTTTATATCATCTCTCTAGATTCCTTGATTGTACATTTTTATGTTTGACATGGAATTGTTAAACTTTCACTTTCAAATCTTTGAATTTAAATATTTGTTCAACTCCACCTATATACATGAGCTAGATTGAATATATATATATATATACGTGCAACAATATGTACAAAACCTAGTCTATGTTCCAATTTTGCATTTAAATTTATTTATGTTCCACAGAATTCTTAAGTTCACATTCAAATATTTCATTTCATTTGAACATTCAACTCCACAAACTTGTATAAAATTATCTAGTTGATTTGGTGTTTGAGTGGTGAAGAATCTAGACATAAATGTTGTCTCTAGTTTTCTTTATTTTTTATACATTACTAATGCACGACATTCAATAATTTTAAATGATCATTTGGATTTTCATGTATCCTAATCATCACATCCTAATTTTATTATTTTCATCAGGTAAGCATCCCTCATCCTAGAATCATTTAAAAATTATCCATCTAGATCCATCTCAACCATACATCCATTCTCCATCCTTAATAATAAAAAAGCATCACTTGAACATCAAAATTTGGTTACTTGGTCTCAATCTAGTCCATACATCATATTGTCCTTTCGTCATCACCCAAAGTTTTCAACATCTAGGGACCTTATCCTTAATCTAGACTATCATCCATTTCAAATCCAATCTCCTAATAAAAAATCACTTGACCTTATAATTTGATTTCATCTTTAAAATCCAAATTTGCTTAAGAATATTAGCTCCTATCTTTTAAGTATAGAACTAAATTATTTATCCATTTTGTTAATGTTAGATTGTATCCAGGTTCTCTTGGTTTGGCCTTTCTTGTTCACCTTAAGGTGCATTGGAATATATGAACATTGTAGTGAATCATAGTGATGGTGTTTGGGGTGCTTGAGATAGCTACATTTTGGCATCAATTTAGCTTTGTTTACCATGTATAGCTTGAGACCATGTATGTAATTTGGTCCATCTTTCCAGTACAATTAAATATGGATTGATCAATTTTTAATTTATATATAGAATTGTCATCCAGGAAGATCTAGATCTACTTGATCAATTTTTAATTTATATAGAATTGTCATCAATTTTTAATTTAATATTAAATGTGCATGTCTTTCAAGATTTAAATATATATATCAATTTCTAATTACATATATATAAATGTTCCACATGGAATTCTTAAACTTTCAAGACTAGAAATTTGATTTCATTTACATTCAACTCCACTTATAGCTTGCATGCTTTATTTGAATTATATGGTTCATTCTTAAGTGAACACTTTCAAACATATATATATATATATATGATTTCATTTACATTCAACTTGACACAAGTATAGCTCATCATCTAGTTCAAGAATTCTTTGCATGCACATTCAAATGAACATGTGTATTAGATTATATGGAATTAGAAATTAGGTTAATGTAGAGCATGATATATGCACAATTTAAATGTATTTAACTTTTACTAACTTTAAAAATGAACATTTAGAGCTTTAAAGAATTCAATCTAACTATCATCTATTTCCAATTGCATTTTTATGTTCTACTTTAAAATGTATAGCATTAATCTCAAGCATATTTGCATTCAATTTTTTCTATTTCTTGACCTATTTATTAAAGACAAATTCATTTGAACTATTTATTTAAATTAATTACATGTACATGTCCATCTTTTAATTTTACAAATAGCAACCATTAGATAGTGGAGTCCAACATTTTGATTTCACAATGTATTTAGTTATCTATATATGTACAACAAGTGCATTTGAACAAGTTACCATAATTTAAATTTAAATAAAGGTACTTGTTCCTTGCTAAATAAATAAAACCATAAACTAATTTAATGCACAATGTATTTATAGATGTAATGTAAGTGAGTTCATCAAACCATAATAATGCATGTATATAACAAACCTCTAAGATTCAAACCATAAAACATAACTGTATGAATGTGACATGTAAATTATAACAAGTATATATATGTGTACCATAAAACATAAGTATGTAACACGTCCAAATGTTCAATACATAAGTCATAAAAAGTGTCTCCAACATGTAATAAAATGATCTCAGACATGTAATACTATAAAACAAATCTCAAAGAGAGGGATGTCTGGTATGAATAGAATCATCAGATCTATGGCTCGATCTCTCCCTCGACCTCTCCCTCATGGCTCGATCTCTCCCTCGACCTCTCCCTCGATCCATGGACCGATCGCTCTGCTGATCCAAGATGTGTGGATCCATGTCCCGATCCAATATCTCCCAATCTGTGTCCTGAGCCTCGTCCCAACCCCTGCATGTGTTCAAGTACACATATATATGTAAAATTATCTAAAAATTTTACAATGTACTTGAGTTCAATGTGTTCAAACTTAAACATCAAGTAATTAGTTTTTTAAAATTAAATTTAAATGTACCTCATCTACATACTGCATGGGATTGCCATCATGCTCCAAATTTCCAAAGTCTGGGAATTCACCATACTGCTTAAAATTTTCAAGTACACAATTTCAATCAGGAGTTAAACCCCTAGAAGTTTTTAAAATGCATTACATAAATTTTTAGAACACAATTTTAAAAATATATACATGTATTTAAATTATAAATTGAAAGTACCTGTTGTGCCTGCTTGATGGCTCTACCAATGTCACTAAGATCACGAGAATGTAAAGACATCGTAGGGGGCTCTGTAGCATGTACAGTATCAGTAGCAAAAAGAAGTCGACTATATGTCCCATGGACAGGATTAGGTGTCGCAGTAGCCTCAACGTGACCTGTAACATCCTAACGACCACCTGGACAAGCTAAAGGATCAACAGAAACATGATGTGCATGGGATTTTGTAGGCTGATGTGGAATATCCTGAGCGCATTTGCCACCCTGTGGCTCATATGTGTATGAGGATATCATTGTCTAATAAAGTCTGGTACCCTGTCAAGAGCAATCCCATGGTCCTCACTGATAACCTGATATGCTGCTAGTAAATCCAAAATTGAGAGTCTACATGTATTACGCATAGTCGTGTGGGACATATGCTCGACATCTGCAAGAGTAGGTAGATCGGCACTAATAAATGGATCATACGATGCAGATGTAGTCTCAGTGGGAGGAAGGTTGATCCGTGGGCGTAATAAATATCTACCAACTCGATCAGATGAAATATGATCAATTTGCATCGTAATAGAGGCAATGTTTTCAAAAATCTGACTCTGAGTGGACCCTGTTGCTACCTCCCCTGCTGCTGCCAATTCCAAACGTTTTGGTAAAACCAAAAGGTTTGGGCCAACTAATGCCCTCTTGTCCACAGGCGGTGGAAAATTTGAAGGTCTAAACTGTGGTTTGTCAGAAAAATGGCCTTTACCTTGGCCAACATGCTCAGGATAAGATGTGTAGTCCACCTCTATATGTAAATGAAATTCTGCATATAACTGTTTGACAAAATACAATGGCAGCTCATCATTGTGAGGCCATCTATGATGTGCTGCCAACCATCTAGGGTATATGAATGGCGCAACAAGAGGATCTTCACACCTCGTAACCACATATCCTCTAATTTTATTTTTTCCTCTATAAAATGGGCACATGGATAACACATTTTCACCTGAAACTAATTTGGAAACTTCTCTATGTTTCACTGTGCCAGTAACACTCCTGGCAAGAGAAAAATAAAACTGTTCAATGCTGATTTCATCATAAGGATTGTATGATCGAATTGTCTCAATCATCTTAATAATCTCTTGTCTAATAGTGACTAATCTATCTCGATTAGCCAAATTGGGGGAGTTGTGAATTGTTTGCTCTAAACATTTTAGAGCATTGTCCAATCTAGCAATACTATCTTGAAATATATTTGATCTAGTTTGAGCTTCTCGCTCAGAACAAGGGGAATGATGAGATCCCTCATCGGCCATGATATATATAAATAGATAGAGATCTGCATATCATTAAAACAAAATTACATAATGAACTAAACAAATTTAAATTGAATTTTTTTCAAAACTAAAAAAATATATATTTAAATTAAAGGTAAAATTTTCAAGTTTCAAAACTAGAAAACATTTTTGAATTTAAATGTATCTAATGAGATCTAGTTCAAACTTTATATCTATCGAGCTATGTGAACCTATTAAATCATAGATGCATGTAATATTCAACCAAGAGTAAATATGGAAAAAAAATATTTATCCTTTCAACCACTCTATACTAAAATTTTGATCAAAATAAAAAAATACTCTTCATTACAATTGGTCACATATGATCTAGCCTTTCTTTGTAATCAATTATTTTTTAAATCAAACACTAAATTATAAAAAGGTTAACATTTCCTTAATTTTTCGATCTAACTTAAAACATATTAAAGTAATAAAGTTAAAATTCTTTGAAATAAATTCCTTAGGAATAAAATATAAACATATAGATACATGTGCATATATCTGTATGTACACATGTATGTATGTGGGAGTGCATGTGTGTACGTGCATGTATATATATATATCTGTGTGTGTGTGTGTGTACATGCATATATATATGTATATGTGTGTATGTGTGTATGTATGTATATGTATGTGTGTATGTATGTATGTATATACATATATATATATGTATGTACATGCACATGATATATGTGTATGTGTGTATGTATGTACATGTATTATATATGTATGTGTATGTGTGCATGTACATGCATATATATGTGTATGTGTGTATGTACACATGTATATACTCAAGTACATACATACACACATACACATATATATACATGCATGCACATACATACATGTACATACACATATATATGCATATACATACATACATACATACATACACATATGTATATATAATACATGTACATGCATACACACATACACATACACATATATATAATACATACATACATACATACATATATGTGCATGTACATGTTTGTACATGTACATACATATATATATGCATATGCAGCATACATACACACATGTACATATGTACATATAAGCATGTATACATACATGCATACATACATACACATACATATATATATATATATATATGCATAAGACATACATACATGTACATATATATATATATATATATATATATATATATCACAGTCGAGATCTACTTCTTTCGACTTTGGTTTTATACATTTCCCTTTTTAATTGTGACCTTAGGGATAATTTTTTTAGCTATTTTCTTCCGAGAACCCCCCAAACTTCCGGATAGAGGGGGAAAATAATTTATTTTTCAAATCCTCCTTCTTACTTATAATAAAAAAGTGACCTTCCCCATCGGGAAGGTCGTTTTTTTTTTCAACTAATCCTCGTGCTCTTCCAAAGGGATCACCGAAGTTATTTGAAGGGTATATATATATATATACATATACATACATACACTTACACACATGTACACATTGCATACATACATACACACATACACACATACACACACATACTCGCCATGCATGTACATACATATGTATACATACACACATGTACACATATGTACATATATAATACATGTACATGCATACACACATACACATATATGTGCATGTACATATACATACATGTACATACATATATATATGCATATACATACATACATACACGCATGTACACATATGTATATATAATACATGTGTATGCATATGCACAAACACATATATGTGCATGTACACATATACATACATGTACATACATATATATGCATATATACATACATACATACATACACACATGTACACATATGTATATATAATACATACATACACACATACATACATACATGTATAAGAATATATAAATCATTCTCATTGGTCTGGGTCATGCTAAGGTTTAGAAAACCACTCCTGGGTGGAAGATTAGGATCCTAATTGACTTGTGGTACAACCAAAATACATCAAAATAAAGATTAAGAATGTACTTTCAAATTGGAAAAATTAGATATACTAGTGACATGAGATTTGAAAATGAAATACTAGTGGACTGGCTAAGGTTAGTTAAGGTGTATAAAGAGATTTCACAACAAATACCTAAAAAATAGAGCTCCTATTTTCTTATACAATATTCTATGAAGTTGATGCCTTTTATATGATTGAAATTAAACTATTGAAATAGTAAAAGCTGATATATAATATTCTATAAAGTTGATATCTTTTATATGATTGAAATTAAATTGTTGAAATAGTAAATGTTGTCATTTCATATTGATAACCTTATATATGAATGATATGTGATAGCAAAATTTTAGGAAGTATGTGATGAAATTTTTTGACCCCATCTCAAATACATCTCCTTAAATCTAATACCTAAAAATCAGAGCTCCTATTTTCTTATACAATAATATGAAGTTGACGTCTTTTATATGATTGAAAAATAGGAGCTATAGTATTCTAATACCTTTAAATCTAATACCTAAAAAATAGGAGCTATAGTATTCTATGAAGTTGACACATTTTATATGATTGAAATTGAAGTGTTGAAATACCCTTAAATCTAACACCTAAAAAATAGGAGCTACAGTATTCTATGAAGTTGACACATTTATATGATTGAAATTAAAGTTGTTAAAATACCCTTAAATCTCATACATAAAAAATGGGAGCTCATATTTTCTTATACAATAACTATGAAGTTGATGTCTATTATATGATTGAAATTAAAGTGGTGAAATAGTAAAAGCTATCATTTCATATTGATAAGCTTATATATGAATGATATGTGATAGCAAAATTTTAAGAAATATGTGAATGAAACTTTTAACCCCATCTCAAATACATCCTCTTAAATCTAATACCTAGGAAATCATAACTCCTATTTTATGAAGTTGACACCTTTTATATCATTGAAATTAAATTGTTGGAATACCTAAAAAAAATTGGAGAACCTATGAGGCTGAAGCAACGTGCAATCAACCATTTTATTTTTAACTTTGAGAGAGAAAAGTCATCTATTTGTAAACGAACATAACGTAGTTGCTATTTTTCCATGGCAGATACTCCAAAAGTCCAAAATCTATAATAGCCAAGGGATCATATCAGCCATTCAAAATTGGAAGATAAGTTCACCATAATGAAGAAAAGGATTCTTATAAACATGCTATTTTCCATTCATAGAAAAAAGTGTTTTTCAATTGAAAAGATGT
>VDFB02371869.1:0-108369 GCA_007258455.2 Sequoia sempervirens
GCAAGCTCCTTTGGAAGTAGTAAACCAAGGTTGTTGACACTACAAAGTCAATATTTTCTGCTAGAACATAATTTTAAGTTAATTATTATGCACATGCTAATGTCAAATTGTTTCTAGGTTCTCTTTGAAAATTGTAATGATATGATAGGACATTTTGTAATATATTCCCAACAATTTGGTTAGTGTATTAGGTGAATCCATTTGAACAAAAGCATAAATTCCAATTATGTATTCAATGTTTGAAGAAAAGCATTAAGTTAATTTTAAAAACTCTATATATTCCCGCCTATCTAAAGCTTTTCTCTGAATTATAGGTTATCTATGTTTTTAGAGTTAGCATTCAAAATATAAATAACTAATGACCTTTAGAGGAGAGAAAGTCTACAAGATGTTTAGAAATGTTTAAATAAAAGCATTGTATTTAGTAAGAGACTTTTTTTACAATCTCTACCATTTAATCATATCCATCTACATATACCAAGGAAATTGCAAGGCTTCTTCATATGCAAATACAAGCTTAGTCTATATCTTAGTGTCATATTTGTGGCAACAAAAGACTCAACTTCTATTTCCAATCCTTTTTACAATAATATTGATTACAAGATGGTATTCCCCAAAAAATAAATTTGAAACCTATTCAAGATGATTTATAGAAAACAAGGATAATAGAGTAGAACTTGCAGTACCATATATAAATAACATCTAAAAATGAATAAAATTTAACATTATGACACAATAAAGTAACTTCAAATCTAATTAGTAAGTGAAGGAGATATACACCAAACAACCTACAGAGGAGAGAATATTTGGTGGGCACAAAGGATTGTTGTATATATGCCAAAGATATTTTTTAAATAATTTTAGAATGCTAGCTATGTTATACTAGAAACCTATCTTCTAAGTAGAGTGTAAAAAAATATATGTTAATATCTACAAGTGACTATAGCTGGCCAATGAAACGTGAAGGCCAATTCAGTTACACTAGGGATATGCCAAAGTGAAAAGAACCCAAGACTGTGAAAAGAAACTACGTACTTTTAAGTGGGTTATATAGTTGAAATACTTAGTGTAGTTTCATAAAATTTCATCCAATGGAAATTCCACACTTACACATTTAAGCTCGCCACATTTATGAAAAAAACCCATAAGTTTGAATTTCATGATTCTTACCCCATGGGAAATTAATGATTAAGCACTAGTATCATGAATACCTTACTTGTGCAAAGTTTTGCGTAGGACACTAGCGCAACACACAAACGTCTTCATAATGCACTAGTATCCCTGAACTTTCTAAGATTCAAATGTGAATATTCCACATATTTTTCTTATGAAACACATCATAACAACATGGAAGTGTATGTAACGACTCATCTCACATGTGCAGCCTCACAAAACCTCATTTTCAACTCTCATTATCATTAATCTCATTCTCTTCACTCTCTTTGGATTTCTTCTTGCTCTCTTATTCTCATGGTGAAGCTCTTCTAGATTTCTCTCTCAAGCAACAATCAAGGCTTCTCTTGCATGCTACTACATCACGTCTATCAATCCAAGAAAGGAGCCACGAGATATTGGTAATTCTCTCTTGTTATCTTATCTTATCTATTTGATCTCATCTATTTTATTTGTGATAGGGGTTCTCCTTTGTGAAGTTTGTTTCTATTGCACGCCTATTTTATTCATGATAAGGGTTCTCCTCCTTTACAAGGTTTATTTCTATCACACGTCTTTTACTTTATGCATTTTATCTATCTCAATCCTATCTAGCTGTTCGTGGAGGTGGAAACACCAAAATGAGGGGTTGCTTGAGGAAACCCCCGAAACAACCCCCAACATTTATTTCATTCTTTTTGTGTGAAAATGTACAGGTTTGACAAGCTAGACTTCTTGGATTTTGGTTTCTTAATTTTTGTTTCATTAGAGATGGCAATGTGGGGTGCAAATGTCCCTGTGGCGAATTGTTGTCCATGGCTAAGAGATAATCCTATCGATGGAAAAATTAGTAGCTTATGCACTTTCTATTTATGTATATCAAAGATTTCAATTCTAATATTTGTTCCTCTAATTAAGCGATTTTATTATACTTGTCAGAAGTAGTTTAGTGTTTATTCAATTAAATAGTACAAACATTCTTCATTATTTATCTCATCAGTTGAGCTTTGATCTTTGAGATAATTGAGTGCTATTTTCTCCTTAAGACCTCACCATCTTAAGGGTAGTGAAACCCCTATACATTTTGGTGAACCTGACATGAATGAAATCATGTCTGATCTTTTTCTTCAAAATTTCAATTCTTTTGATAAGGATTTTTCTAAACAAGATTTTGAGATGTTGGACATTTCCTTAGACCATGATTTCTTAGAGACATCTCCTACTAAAAAAATTGATAAGAAAACTTCTTTATTAAAACCACCTTCTTCACAAGTCAAAGAGTATGTAAATATAGTCGTAGTCCCTACCACCCCTCAAAGGCCTAAGAGATAGGTCATTTATGTGACTCTGTTTATCCCATCTTCTAAAAGAATTCATTCTATTTGCAGGGTCCTTGTCAGAAGTGACATGCCAAACCTTTATACAAGATTCATAAAATATAAGGCTCCCTCTCATAGAGCAGTAGCCCATACCTATAATACAAGCAAAAATATGTTAATCAACCTGTTATCACTAAAACATGCACCCTTTGCTAAGCTATCAACTCAGCAAGTTTGTGACACATGGGAACATTCCTAGGCTATAGGTAACCTATAGTGAGAGTGGACCTCCAAAGAAATGGTTGGCTCCCCTTGATACCTCACTTGAATCGGTCTTACTAATGACTTTGTAGAGAAAAGAGTAAGGAGGAAAAAACATATAAATGAAATCTAGTCCTAAAGGTGATGCACCAAATAAATCTATGAAGTCTACTCAAATGGCAACACACAAAAAACCAGTAACAAAAGCTTATTTTTTCACAACTCAAAACTCATAAAATTTGTATTAACA
Organism: Sequoia sempervirens; assembly: GCA_007258455.2. Taxonomy (NCBI): domain Eukaryota; kingdom Viridiplantae; phylum Streptophyta; class Pinopsida; order Cupressales; family Cupressaceae; genus Sequoia; species Sequoia sempervirens. The sequence goes on from VDFB02371869.1 coordinate 2,983, forward strand.
ATTTATAAGAAGGCTAAATTCTGACTATCCTAGTAGGAGAAAAGATGTTTTTTTCTCGCAACTTAAGACTGATTATATTATTGGCACAACTTATAACCTGCAAATATATGTGTAACTTTGCATAAAGGTACCATTATGAAATGCAATTATAAGGACAAAGATATCACATAAATTGCACCAATCACTAAGTACACAATTTCAAAAAATTGAGAAGGGAAACTGCTTCATATTACTCTCAAAAAGGTGTTGCAATGTTGTATCGATCATTGAAAATGAGTTACAAACTCTTCACCTCTACTCCAGAACTCTAAAAATTACAAGTAGCATAAGATGAATTAGAAAGAATTGAAGAGAGAATGAGAGGAGAAAAAGACTTATACAAGCTGTCAAACTCCAACCTCTCCGTCAAATTAGGCATCTAACTGAAAGAAACTCCTCAAAATATGCATAAGGAGTTCTAAATTTGAAAACAACCCAAAGGGTCATGCATAATTGAAAATCCCTCAAAAATAGGGTTGCAACTACAAGAAACAATGAGTTAAATGCCTCAAAATTCTCCTTGATTGATACTCCACCCATTTGGACTCTTAACTGAAACTGAACTCTCAAATAAGTGACTAAAAATCCTATTTTTGCTCCAGATGTTGGCCAATTTCTTCAACCACTTCCAAGATGTAAGTAAAAGTGTCATTGCTTCATTTAACTCTTCCTTAGTCCATCATTTAAAAATTGCATCATAAGACATCTTTACTTTGCATTCATAAATAAATTTTATTTAAAGTGATTTATATTTCATCACTTAAATAAAGTTATACAATTTTGAATTTTAAATGCAAAATAAAAAGCCAAATACAAAAGGCTTATTGACTAAGTGTTATGAAATATTCAAAAGAATTACAAGGCATATGAAATACCACGACATAAACATAAGTGACTAGACTTTTAAAATAAAATAAAGGCAAAATGCCTTTACTCTATCAACTTCCTTTAGGGTTATCAAAACCTAAAATGAATGTAAAATAATTCATTTTCCATTTTCATTTCTTTTTGCTGCTCTTGAGAGAGCGCCACCATGGGGGTTTGTGGAGCTTTGTTATAGATTTCATGGCAGAATTGCAAGCAACAAAGACCTTTCTAGTGCATTCTCAGAATTTCTTCATAAATGTAGGTAAAACCATTTTTTGAAACAAAAAAGAATGAAAGCTCATTTTAAAGGATTTTAGGCCCTCGTGTCAAGTGACCAGAGTTGTTCTAATGCATTTTTCATCTTCTTTACTTTCATTGCTTTCTCTTAAGAGTAATTCAATTTCATTAATAGAGCAAGGTCATTGAATTTTTTGTTATTTTTAATTAAGGAAATTTCTAAGTAGTTAGTCTTTTGCTAATGGTTTGTTCTTTATTTTCAATTATGTTAGCATTCATTGTATAGTTAAGAGTTTATGTTAAAAAAAAAAAATTGATTTATACAAAATATAATTATATAAATGCAAATAGAATGAAATCATACTTGAGATTTATATTAGATTCAAAGATTTGAGAAAATTATGTTTAAATATATTAAATAATTAACTCTACTAATTAATTCATGTCTCAAGGGCATTGTTAATGAATAAACCTATAGCAAATAAAAGTTAAGTTGTGGGAGCAACCAATGCAAAAAATAAATGTATAGATCCTCAATTTGAGCTGAAAAGGATGAGTTAAATACAATGATGAAACCCAAAAATAAAATGTAAAGACACACTCAAGATAGAACAAATGAAGGAAAAAAACAATGAAAAGTATGCCAAACCAAAACATCAAAACCTCCATGATTGTTTTAGATGTTCTCTAAGATTAAGGATGGTGATATGTGGATGCTCTTAAGCTTATAAATTACTTAATTTGACATCATAAGGTTAGTGTGAAATTTATTCCTTGATATGGAGAGGTGAGCCTCTCTTAAAAAAAAAATCAAATGAACAATAGAGGGCCAAAATGAAATGGTGAGATCAAGGGCCAAGATTAACTTGCATGGGAGAGACTCTTAGACTCTTAACAAGTGTCAAAAGAATATGTAAGATACTATATCAATGGAGGATATTTCATTAAATCATGAAATGAGAGGATATGAGAGCAAGTGTAAGAAAATTAGAAGATGAGGTGGAGGATCAATTATGCTCACACTTGTGTGAACCTGGAGGTGGCATGTATGAAAAGAATGTTCACACTTGTGTGAGCATAAAGTGAAGATGAGCTGGCCATTAAAGGGATGAGATGGAGGGCTAAAAATTTATCCAAGTTGGCATGCTTGCATATGTATTAACAAGGAGTAGGATGATTCAAGCATGCTAAATGTGTGAGCATGGAATAGGTTGAGGACACATATAAGGAAATGAAAGGTCAATATTTTGATCCCTGTTGATTAGATAATTGAGATTTAAAGGAAAAAGTCCTTTGCCCCATTAGTTATGATATGGATTATTAAATTAGAGAAAATTGTTAGGAGGGGATTAATTATCCTAATAAATTAATTGAACATTTATTAATTAATTGATTAGTTGAAGGAATTAGGAGCTAAGGAACTAATTGATTAAGTTAATTTAATTAGTTAAATTTAGAGGTGTAAAGAGGAATAAATTGATCAAATTAATTAATGGAGAACGGTAATTATAAAGGTAATTAATTTATAGGAAATTAGTACTGTAGAGAAGGGGGATTCGCTACCCACCAGTCTCTTGATTACCAAGAGAATCACAAGGAAAAAACTTCCCTAAACTACCTCAGACTACCTCAATGAGAGTTCAAAAATTGGAATGAATAGGTTACAAAAGTTTCCCAAATAAACTAGCGAGTTTTTAGCTAAAGGACGGAAACACAACACACAGACAGCACCACGATGCATTGGCGTCCCATAGGTGTGTTGGCATTTCGTGCAAATTGAAAACTAAGAATGTCCCAGAAAAAACAAAGTAGCTACTTCTACCTTGACCGCTGAGAACTCTTTTGAGAATGTGGGAAAATAACAAAAAGTAATAGGATTGAAATAAGGTAGACTAAATGAAATGTAAATGATAAAACTAAAGAGGAGAAAGGAACTCACAGTGGACCAAGCACTGAAGCCTCCAGCAAATGAATATCTCCAATATTTGCACACATAAGACCAAGGAAAATGTTGGGGCTATTTAGGGTCTTGCCTCAATCAAACCCTCGCTTTAGTGTTCCCACATCCACAAACAACCAGATAGATAGAATAATAGACACTGAATAGATAAATAAATGAGATAGACAATACATAGATGGGATGTGAGAAATCCCAAGATGCTCAAAAACACAAGATAAGAGAGATATCACATGTAAGGCTTGAGGAAGCCACAGAGAGAGAGATAACTACAAAGCCAAGAGAGTAGTAGTGAATGTTGTGAGAATGTGAGATTTTTATAATGTTGTAGCAAGAAAGAGAGTTTTGCAAGCAAGAGAGCAAGAGAGAAAGACCAAAGAAGATCTGAGAGAGAATCCAAGAGAGGAATTAAATCATAGCGAGAGCAAGAGGATTGAAAAGATAGATTTAAAAGAGAGAATAGGAAGGAAAAGAAGGTTCTTGAGTTGTTGCAAGGCGTCCCAAGTCATTACCACCGACAAAGGTAAGTGACAAGTGGCAAGGCACTCAAAAATGGTTGTTTGAACATCAAAATTTTGTGGGACACTAGCGCAACACATGCACGTCTATGTGGCATGCTAGTTTCCAAACACATCACGCTACAAAATGATAAGAATGAGAAAAGCACTAGGTTTTACACAAAGTTGACACACAAAGGTAGTTGTTGAAAAGGGGTCCTAAGCATCTTGAGAAGGGAAAAGGCTAATGCAAGGGCTAAAATGAGCCTACACAAATGCTAAGGGAGTGGACACTAAATTGGATGCAAAAATGTAAGTGAAATTGCAAGGGGTGTGATTTTATGACATTACAAGGACTAAGAATTAGAAATAAATTTGGGATGTATGTATTTTTCCCCTCTTGAATATAGTGTCAAACTAGAAAAAGAGGAATTATGTCAAAAAATAATAAAAAGTAGAAAGGGTGAGGTTACGATGACAAGTTATCCCAATTTCCTAAAAAATAATAAGGATATTGGGTTGAAGGTGATGCCACCTCAAGAGAGTTGTCAAGTTAAATAGGGGTCAAGGGGTCTCTTGAAAGGATTAAAGAGACTTGGGCATATGGGGTGATGTGCCATGTTGGGGGATGATGTGTCATTTGAGACAATGAGACTAGTATGATGTAGACATCGTGGTTGTATGATGTAGATAGATAATTTGATGATAATTTGATATGCTAATTGATATTGATTGGATGGTGCTAGATTTCATGGGTGTATATGTTTGATTGCGATGTCTCAAGATTATTTTTGTGATGATGATGGTATATGATGTATGGATAGAGGATGAATGTGAGAGAAGGGAGTGATGTGAAAGGGATGGAGATATAAATTAATGAGTGAGGTATGAAATGGGTGAAGGATGAAGGAAGATGATGGAAAATGATGAATTTGTCAAAGTAACATATTCTACAAAAAAAAAATTATTTATTATAGCACCAGTGTTATGCACCATGACACAAGGGACCATGATTATGGCGTGCCATGTTAGTAGAGGATTGACGTAAAACACACATATTGTAAATAACACAATTTTCCAATAGGTATGTTGTTAGGTCACACCATAACATGGAAAATAATGGTGACCAAAAGATAAAGGTATATGGAACATTGGAACCATAAGTAGTAAACAAAAATATATAGACAATTAAATAAAACACACATATAATACACGATGTGGCAATCAGTACAATATTGAGTCTAAGAGGGTGGATGGGTGGATGGGCATGTGATGTAGGGAAATGATAAGGGGTGGATTAGGCTTGGTCAAGAAGAGAAGATGGGAGAAGGTGGGTGTTAGCAAGATTTGGGGAATCGCATACTAGATTTATGTGCCCCAAGTTTCTCTATGAGTTGTATTTATACCCTAGACTCATCAATAAAGAGGGATCAGGAATTAGTGCATAATGCGGAACAAATAAATCAATAAAATATAAACATAATTTAAAGAACATCCATGATACACCATATATTAGCCAACTCCATATCTACTATATTTCTATTTTCTTATACTCAATGTCTTATGCACAATTCTTTTATCTTCTCTATATCTTCTATCTCTTAAAGTATCTCTCTCCTCTTTATTACATAATATTTTATCTTATACATATATTTTTTTAATAGTATGTGTCCCTTACATTCTAACCTACTTCTTGGAGATTAATTATTAGGAAAGGGCTTCACAACCCTCTTGTAGTGGTTTGTGGTAGGATTTATTTCTCTATTATGTACTCTATCATTTTCCCTATTGAAATGTGGGGAAAGGGATCCCCAAGGTTTTAATGGATGCTTTAAAACTTAGGAATCTCAATAAGTGTTTTTCCTTAGGGATTTCATTAGGAAAGAGATCACCAAGTGTGAAGATTGACTTTAAACCTCAATGGTGAGCCAATCAAACCTGGACCTCAATCCTTAGGACAATAGGAAAGATCTAGAAACAAATGAAAATGATTTGAAGTTCTCAAACTAAATGAACAATGAGACCTAATACATAAAATGAAAATTCCAAAATGTACAGAAACGAAAATGATAGCTTATAGGTAGATCTAAAAAGGGTTTGATGGCATGTACCTTTCACCAAAAGTTGATTTTAAAACCTGCTAAGGGATTGGGTAGCCCTTGGGCGAATGGGTCTTTGTTAGGGCTTCCAAAATAACTTTTGACAGTCCTCTGATGCTAGATATTGGCTTCTGTTTGACATAGGTCCCACTATCGGAAAGTCATGAATGAATTCTACAACCTAGTTTTTGTGGATTAACAACAATGATGGAAACTTGTGCAATAATACAAAATGGCTCCTTCAAGATTTCTTCAATTCTTCATCAACCTATAATCTGCACATACATAAAGAAGAAAAAATGTTTTGTTTGTATGGGGGTTTTCCTTATTCAAACCCTAATTTAGTAATTAAACCTTGATAGAAAGATAATGAAAAAGTAAGGAAATGATGAATGAACAATGCTTGCTACAACTCACCACCCTTCAATGACTTCCCTTAGAGGACCAAAGTCAAACATATTTCTCCAAATGAATTTAATTTTGCTTTGCTTGATTGATTTGGATACTTGAAATGCTTGGTTGCTTTAGGATCAACAATGCATATTAGCCTTCACAAGATGGCATGAACACACATAAACTTGGACATGATGTTAGGATCTTGATTGCTACAACAAATGATTGATAAATCTGCTATTGAATTCTCTTGACAATGATATTTTCTCTTGAAGTTTTACCTTAATGCTAGATGATTCCTATTAGATTTGAAATGATAAAAAGACCACGTATTTATAAGTGTTTATCTAATTTCCCAACAAATTAGATTCTAAAAGCCAACAACTACAAGTTGAATTTGAGTCATTAAAATGTCACAAAAAAATATTTTAAAATGTGTCTTGGCACTTAAAGGGGACCCGTCCTAGCCTATAAGTTCAAGAAACATATATTCCATGGTGATTTAATTATTGATAGCATTTATTTAATGTGGAATGCATAATTTGGTAAATTAGAAGCTTAATTAATTCAAATAAATTAAATGACCCAAACATAGTGTGAAATTGTAAAGGTATACAATTGTCTATACTACATTCAGCCTCCACTTTAGTGAGAGTACGAACTTACGCTCAAACTCACACTAAAGTAGACAAATGTGTATCAAGAGAGGTCCAAGTGCACAACTATTAATTAGATAGGATGACAAAGATCAAGGAGGGTGATCAATCCCCCAAGATCCAAGATCCCATGGAAAACCAACATAAGCACAAAGGAAACACATGCATGTAAGATATGTGCAATAAGGCAACATACAAGATACAATGTTAATGCTAGTGTAAAAAGAAAAAAAGATGTATCAAGCCTCAATTGTTTGTCTGAAAAGATGGATCAAGCCTCAATTGTTTATCCAAAAGGATGGATCAAGCCTCAGTTGTTTTTCCAAAAGGATGGATCAAGCCTAAGTTGTTTATCCAAAAAAATACCCTCACAAGGGCTAGTGCAATCCGATATACACTAGATGAGTCCTAAAGAAAAAAATGAGAAACACACACTTAAGTCATCATGGTGGCAGATGGGAAAATTCATCACAAAATGTGTACCCATACATCAACCATACCAAAAGCTATACTCCATGATAGCTTTGATTAGGTGCCACAAAATGATCAAGATGCTATGTCAACACTCACTAAGTTCAACTCCTGTGAACAAAAGTGAAGCAAAATGTCAAATTAAAAATGAAACTCACAATAGGAGGTGCAAATGCCATAATGAAATAATGTCAATGTATGCCCCCACTTTAAAGGAATTGCTAAACACAATGCTATAAGCAATTACTTTAAAGTAGAAATGATAAATGCCAATTGATAAAAGGGAAATGCGAGCTTATTTAGAAAACCTTATGCCAATTATATGTTTCCAAATAAAGTTGCTTCATGAAGAAGAGTTTCCCCCACATACAATCTCAAAAGATAACACATAAGGGATCCATGAATTTGGGGTCAACGTATGTCTTTGCTACAGTGATATAATAGAGCTCAGAACTCTCATCATTCCCCAAATGCTCGTAGAATAATGAACACAATGGAAGAATGACACATAGAGAGTGAAAGAAAATAAAAGCTTTTGGGTTAACATGGAAGAGACCTAGATGTCTCAATGCCTTACATCCTCCCCAAAAGGAAAACACAAGATAAAAGAAAAGACAATGTTTATGATAGATAGAAGAATGTAGATACAAATAGAAGAATGTCATGACAAATTCACTTCCTTTGTATCCTTACACTAATGAAATAACAAGGGTCATCCAAAGAAAGATCACAAACATAAATACATACCAAGCAACACAATATGCGGGATCACATTACATGCATGCAATCACAAAGAACATGAAATAAAAGAAAGGAAATATGTCACATGCGATCCAACCTAAAGCAGGTTGTCTGCATCCCAATCTTGCTCATCTTGTATGGAAGGAAGATAACTAGCCAAAGGGATTACAACAAGTTTTGTGATAGTAGAAGGCTACCTAACCCCTTGCACCCCCCCAAATGTAGGACAAGCATGAGCCAAGATAAATGATGATATGGTGCTCCTTGCAATATGGAGAAATGAGTTGCATAAAGTGTAATACATGTAATAGTGAGTATACTAAGATTCTACAACTATCACATGGCAAGGAGAAAAGTGTGTGCATGCTAGCCAATTATATCAATAATATTAAATTCATCTAAAACCTTCTTTAAAGCACGTCACTCATCAGTAAGATGCCTAAGAGTTCTATGATATGCACAATAAGACATGTTTGTACTTTTTCCTTTTTTGTTTTCTTAAATAAGTGGTAATGTAATCAATCCTAGGTGGAGAAGTTTATCTAGGGTCCACTCGGTCTTGATTATAGTATGTAAAAAATGGTACCTTATTAAGTTTATAGGGCTTGGTTTTCTTACTTGATTGAGTAGCTGCTTGATGTGGAGGGGAAGGATCTTGATATCCTAATCCCTTGGTATCTTTTAGTCATTTTTTTTTCTAGAAATTGATATATCTCATGCTCATTCGTTATGTCATATCCTTTTTTCTTAAGATTCTAAAGCCTTGACCATAATGCTCTTCTAAGTTGATAGGTGCATCAGTAACTTTATGGGCATGGGACATCAGAGTATGAATGTTGTCATTGTGAATAAGTTCCTTCAAGGTTGGTGGTTGAGGTTTGCTTTGTAATTTAATTTTGGAATGTAAAAGGTTGAACATGTCAAGTGGTGGTATGATAGGAGGTGTTGGTTGTTTCATGGAGGGATGGAAGGATGTATTTTTCTCAAGATTACTCAAGAAATTTTGTATGAAGTCTTGCATTCTATCTTCATCTTGGCCTAAGATATCTATCTCATGAGGACATTTGTTAGGAGGTAAAGACTCATGAATGTGTCCAATTCTATTAGGATCATCACCGAACACACAACTTGAAACATCAAACAAATATTTCAAGGACATCAATAGATTACAAAAACACATGTCCATCATGAAACTTTTCTTTAAATGTCAAATAAATGGACTTTTCATTCAACTTTCAAATCTGAAATATGATAATTAACTTATTATAAGATTCAAAAACTTGAAAATGATTACTTTTGAATGAATATTTTTATCTTAAACAATGTACTTTCTTTCACCAATTAAACTAAACATAAACATCTATAGAAATATGCAATTCCTAAAACTGAAATAGTGATATGCAAGTACAAGAAAATGAAGTAGACAAAAACAAATATGTGTGCAAAATTATGCAAAATCACCTATACAAGGACATGTTCGCCCAAGGGTGAATGAGTCTTTGTACAAGGTTTTGAAAGATTGAAATCTGAGTGTTTAACTTGGTATTTAAGTTCACTATTCATAATTGCAAACAGATTCTTTAGTGACAGTTTTTCTAGAATTTCTAATTAAATGTAAATGCACTTGTATGACAATGTATGGACAAAATGATAATTTTTGAATGCAAGATTGACTGTAATTCTGATCTAAGTGACTAAAACACACCTTAATGCAAGATATTATGCAAAATGTATGCAATGATTTTGGATTTTTATGATTTAAATGATACAAATATGCAATATGTAACCTTAAATGAAATGCAAAACAAGATAATGCAAAATCTAGATCTAGGGTTTCAAGGACCTCCAAATCAGAAAAAGTATGATGTAAGAATGTCAGGTTCACCAAAATGAAATGTGGGGAAAGGGATCCCTAAGGTTTTAAATGGGTGCTTTAAAACTTAGGAATCTCAATAAGTGGCTTTCCCTAGGGATTTCATTAAGAAAGAGATCACAATGTGTGAATATTGACTTTCAATCTCAATGGTGAGCCAATCAGACCTGGACCTCAGTCCTTAGGACAATAGGAAAGATCTATAAATAAATGAAAATGATTTGAAGTGCTCAAACTAAATGAACAACAAGACCTAATACATAAAATGCAAATTTCAGAATGTATAGAAATTGAAATGATAGTTTGCAGGAAAATCTAAGAAGGGTTTGATGTCATTTTACTGTCACAAAAAGCTAATTTTAAGACATGCTAAGGGACTGGTTCACCCTTGGGAAAATGGGTCCTTGTTAGGGCTTCCAAAATAACTTTTGACAATTATTGATGTTGGATCTTGGCTTCTATTTGACATAGGTCCCACTATCAGAAAGTCAGAAATAAATTCTACAACCTAATTTTTGTGGCTTGACAACAATGATGACAACTTGTGCTATAATGCAAAATTGCTCCTTCGAGATTTCTGCAATTCATCAACTTGTAATCTACACATACACAAAGAGGAAAATTTGTTTTTCTTGTATGGGGGTTTGTCTTGGTCAAACCCTAGTTTGGTAATTAAACCTTGATAGAAAGATAATAAAAAGGGAAGGAAATGATGAATGCACAATGCTTGCTACAACTCACCACCCTTCAATAGCTTCCCTTAGAGGATTGAAGTTCAACACATCTCTCCAAAGGAATTTAATCTTGCTTTGCTTGATTGATTTGGATACCTAAAATGCTTGGATGCTTTAGATCAACAATGCATATTAGCCTTCACAAGATGCCATGAACACACATAAAGTTGGACATGATGTTAGGTTTTTGATTGCTGCAACAAATGATTGATAAATCTGCTCTTGAATGCTCTTGACAATGATATTTGCTCTTGAAGTTTTACCTTAATGATAGATGATGCTTGCTAGATTTCCAATGATAAAAAGACTATGTATTTATAGGTGTTTATCTAATTTCTCAAAAATTAGATTCCAAAATCCAACAATTGCAAGTTGAATTTGAATCATTAAAATGCTAGCAAAAACATAATTTAAAATGGGTCTTAGCACTTAAAGGGGACCCATTTTCCATGGTGATTTAATTATTGATTACATTTATTTAATGCCAGTTCTCCCTTCAGAAAAATAGAAAAATAAGGCTTTGAAATGCATAATTTGGTAGATTAGAAGCTTAATTAAGTCCAATAAATTAAGGGACCCAAACATAGTGTGAAATTGTAAAGGTATACAATTTCTTACACTACACCTACTAACATCATCCCCCCTTAAAAAAACTGTATTTTCCTCAAGATAACTCTACCTAAGTAGTTGAAAGGATGGATTTATATATCTCTTTTAGGTTGGTGAAAGTATTGTCCCTGTGTTCCTTCACTTGTTCGAGAAGCTAATTTTGGAAATTGACCTATGTAAGTAGTTTTTAAACTTCTAGTAGGATAGTGGAGATCTAGATCTCTTGTGCCAATTTTTATGTATCTTTTAGTAGTCCTATGATGTGTGCAAACTACAACCTCCCTAAGTTGTTAAAATTTGTGCCTTTTCTTCTCTCTTTGATCTTGTAGCTATTGGAATTGTGCATGAAATTATTCCATTTGTGCTCTTGTCTACCCATTTGTATCTATCATTGCATCATAAGATGTTAGATTTAGTTGTGAAGGCATCCAAGATTAAAATGATTGAAGTAAAGCAAGAAAAGAGATCTAGAGATGAATAAAATTAGCACTCCCTTAGCACTGAACTAGCATTCCATATGACTAGCCAAGGGGAGGTGTGAGTGTTGTTTATATAGAAAAATAATGGAAGATAATTTGAAGAGGATTAATAACTCCCAAGTACCCATAATAGGTGTTAGTTTTACCTACTTGGTAAATGCTAGATTACATGACTATGCATACTCAAGTAAAGACAAGAAATGGTTATGAGAGGTGGCATAAGAATCCAAAAGATGGTGTGATACTCAACTACCCAAAGGTGGGTGTGAGTGACACATGTAATTGATGGATTATGCCACATGTCCTCATCCTAACCATTCTAATATAACCTAAGAAAGCTTAATAATACATGTGTAGGAAAAATAAATATTCCCTAACATAAGGAAATTAAAACACCTACACTAACACCCTCCCTTAAGCATAGCTTAGGTGGGTGAAAAGACACAAAGATGCAAAGATGGGTCTTGGCTACTGGACCATGTTAGGTACCCATGCACAAACTAATATCTCACAAATGGAGAAAAAGATAAAACACAATGGGATAAAACTCCTCCCCAAAAGAGAGAAAATAAAACAAGTTTCCCAACGCAAGAAATAATCCCATGCAAGGAAGAAGTACTAGATGTAGAAGATGGACCACAAACGTTGAACAACGTTCCTCCCCTTAGGAAGAAACAAAACCAAAGGTGCATCAAGAACATCTTCCCATTCCTAGAAGGAATACAAAGGAAGAAAGTGCAAAATGTAAGAAGTATATGAAAACTACTTATGTGTCTCCATGTCGATGCTAAAATTTGCCACCATCAAATCAGGCATTCTAGGCCACACTAGTGAAGATGGCAATCCAAAATCTAGTAGAGATATATGTAGAACAAGATCCAAAGACTCCAATATCTCCTTTGAAGATAAAGGCACCTCCTCCAAATGCTACTCAAAAGTATCCACACTCATGTCAAACTGTGAGGAATGTTCATGTGGAGAATGAATAAGAGGATATAAGGGTTCCTCCACAACAACTAAAGAAGAATCAACTTCATCAAAGAAAAGATGAACGTCAAGAATAGTGTCTCCCAAGTTTGAAATATGAGAATCTATAAACAAACCTATAATGTCTGCCAAGAATTTGGAAGATGATGTATATCTTGCTACACTAAATCATAAGTACCCATGAATGTAGCAACACTAGTATCCTCAAAAGCAATAGTAGGTGGAGGAGAAGGAATGCAAGGCTCAATAAATGGATTTGATGTGAGAATACCAAGATTCAAATAGCCAAAATTCTCCTCAAAATTAAATGTCACACAAGGAGTGTGATCAACAGCCAAAGGATTGAAAAAGCATCATCAAGTGCAAAGTCTAAAAAGGTGTACAACCGAGATGCATGATCAACCATCCTAGTAGCAATTATCTCTCTCCTCTCCAAGCCTCTGATGATAACTGAATCAAGTGTAAATACATAGTCTTATCTACTCCACCATGAGTGATCTAATAGATGGAAAGAATATTGTTTGAATGATGAGGTACACACAAAACATCATTGAGGATGTCATCCCCAATATGAACAGATCCCCTCCCACTCGCATTCATGTAATTATTGTTCCCCATTAGATTAGGTGGCATTACACAAGGCTCAAAAGAAGAGAACAAAGATTGTGTAGAAGCCATATGATGAGAAGCTCCAAAATCTAGGAGTCATTTCCTTGATTCAAGACTTGTAGAAGAACAAAGAGCTTTACCTTTATTTTTCTTTGATTCAGAAGCAAATCCTACATGGCCTTTATCCTTACTAGATCCTGACTATTTAGAATGTGAAAAGATGAAGTTGACTCAGACATTCTAGAAGGTAGATCAATGTTCTTCTTAAGAAGTTGTTTCAGATCATCAATATCCTTCTTATAACGAGAATGTTCTTCATGTATAGTCCTCTTGCAATATGAACAAGTGGACTTCTCCTTCTTAAATGTGTCCTCCCTTGAAGAGGATTTGTACTGTGTTTGATCTGAGTGTGGATTTTTCTTAGATTTATTTTGTTTCTTGTTAGATTGTCTTGACTCTTTATGTCCCTTAGGTTGACCAGCCAACAAATCCTGAGTCTGTGATGGCTTTATGAGATCCATACAAAGAAGATTTTATTTTTCATGCATTAATATCTTAGAAAAAGATGCAAATGAAGGCATAGTATATGCAAATCCCATAGTCAATTTGTGAGTACGAAAGCAAGAAACAAAAGCTGCAAATTAAGGACCATGTTTATTCAATACATTATAGATTAACTAAATATCTTTTTTTATCAATACCACAAGCTTTACATTGTGCTCTTAGATCATTAAGCTTAGTAATATAATCATGGATGTTGCCAAAGTTCTTCGGATCAAGACTCATCAATTCATTGTCAATTTGATAGCCTTTGATTTCATCTGTTGTACCATACAAAGATTTTAAATTTTCCCTGTAGAACCAAGATCCTAATACCTATAAGAGACAATAAACAAACACATTAGAAGATTCAAATGCAAGTTAAGATCAAATTTCCCCATAAAATCCATTTAACCATGTTCAAAATAGGAATGAAAGCAAGAATACAATGAAAAATCAATGAAATAGATTGAATCCTATTAAGAATATGCAAACTCTTGATCTTATGGGGGAGTTGGTGCCAATTTGATATGGAAATTGGCCCTTTCCCAACTCCTATGCAAGTTTTGATGATTTGATGAAGATGTGATTGACTTGGTGATTGCTTCAAATGTGCTTCATGAAGAAAACCTGCAATAACCTAGCTATGACTTGATGGAATGGATAAAAATTGCTATGCTTGAGGATGGATTTGATTATAGTAAGTTTGCTCAAATTGTGGATGCTCAAATGAGGAAAGAAGCCTCTTATTTATAGAATGACAAGTTGGTGAAATTCCCAAAAAGAAGCAGTGTGGGACTAACTTTCAACCAATGGCAAGGTGCAACTTGTCAAGAGATGGATCGATGAAGGATGTGCACATGAATGTGCCCATAAATGCATTTAGGTGGAATTTGAAAATAATGAAATGACATGTAAGAGGGAAAAAGGAATGTCTTAAATGCCACTTGGATCAATGCAAAGATGAAATAAATGTCTTGTTGGAAGGACAAAGTTCACTTGGAAAGATTTTAAATTTGGGAGAATATTCCTCTATTATGCCATGTTGAGAGAAAATAGGGATTTAATAAATGAATTAAATCTATTTTCATGTGCAAGTGGCAAAAGCTAGAGGATGGGACATGCATTAGGATTAAATTAATCAAGGGTTAATTAATTTAGTGAGGGATTAGATGATGTGACAAAATTGACTTAGAGTTATGGGTTGATTTAAATCAAAGATGAGAGGAATGTGATTTTAGAGATAGTTAAATAAATATGTTGGTTTATTTAGCTAAAGGGGATGATGGTTAGATTAAATTAAATAGGGTTTTAATTTATTTAATTTAATGAGATGACTTTAGAGATTAATTAAATAAAATTGATTTATTTAATTAAATAACAAAGGTAAGGTTAATTAGATCAATATTGATTGATTTAATTAATGAGAGAGAATGATTTAATTAGATAAATGATTAATTAAGAGAGGAAAATTGATGAATTTAATCAAATAAGGATATTTGATTAAATGGTTAGACTGAGGGATGATTAAAGATGAAATAGTGTTAGTAGTCAGGATTAAGCATGTAATGCCAATCAATACATTTTACGTGTCTACATTTTTCCCCTCTTTGAAGTAGTGTACTTGCTGCGCTGATTCAAAGAATAAACTATCTCGATCAAAAGCCAAAAAATTTATGATTTCAAAACTTTCCCCACTGCTACCTCGACGAGAGAAAACATGCCAATATATTACCCCTCAAGAGATCAGACGAAAATTTTGATTTTTGGGTGATCTTGCGAAAAAAGAGGACAAGGTGCCTGACAGGTCCATAAAAGCTCCAGGGGGTCAAAAAATGAGATAAAACGTAAAAAATGATACAAAACGATCCTCAAATGGACAAAAAATGGATGAGGAGAGCTAGATCCCTCTTGGATGGCTAAATGGGGTAAGAAAACCCTAATTTTTAGGCTTAAATAGCCCTTGGTGGGCCACTTCCAATTCATTTTCACATTCAGCCTTTAGAATTTCTGCGATTTTTAGCTCTAACCTTTTGGAGAAATGGCGCAACGACAGCTTCCCATGCATATTTTTGACATAGTACAGACACACTAGAGACTTCTTGACAATGGACCACCTATGAGTCGACTTGACCAGAGCTTTTTTTTTTAATTTTTGTACTCATTTAATGCATTAGGAAACTTGGTCTCTAGGAGCGGGGCTATATTGCGCCACTAGAAATTTCAAACAGCGTCACTCGGTGTTTAACTGCATCATTGTCGTGGGTAGCGACACCATGGTGCAGTTTGGAGTTTAGGTTTAAATTCCAAACTCCATCGCCTTTGCAAGGTGTGCTGCCGCGGTGCACTTTAAACTCAGGGTTTCCTGCTAAACTCCAACACCTTCGCAAACTGCAACGCCACAGTGCAATTTGGGAGTTTGAGGCTCTAGCATCGCAGTTTGAAATTTCCAAATTGCACCGCCTTCACAGGCAGCGATGTTGGAGTTACTTTTAGGATGCCGAGACAAGCCAGGACTAGGATTTTTTTGATGAATTTTAACATAGTGACTTTTCCTGATGTAGGAGGAGGCGAGAGAGATCTACTCATGCGAGCATAGGTCTCAGGAGCTTTTTCAGTATTTTGGGCGAGTTGACATAGCGAAAACAGGAGTGCCTAGGAGAGATGGGACTTTGGTACATCACCTATGCACTACCCATGCAAACACACTTGGGCATGATGACGACACTTGTCGAGAGATGGCACAGTGAGACCTCCTCATTCCACCTTTCGATGGGCGAGGCTGTAGTTATTCTGGAGGATGTGTGGCGGATCCTGAGATTGCCTATCCACAGTGAGTGAGTCATTTACGATATGGATGTTGGGAGGGAGGCCTATTATGCTATCATGGACACTGATTAGATTGTATTTTGTGACGGCCAGATCGAGCTGGAGCGCCACAGGCCTATCGTATCACCTTACTGTTTAGTTATTGCAGCCATTATATTGGGTCTTGTCGCACCAGATCAATGAGGTTGATATTTTAGTCCTAGATGGGGGTTCGCGTGGGAGCGGATGGTCTAGTGGTGACCGACACTATTTGCATGGGGGGTAGTTCTGCTAGCCTCACTTTACAAAGATCTTCATGAGTTTTCCTATCTAGACGGTAGAGCACTTGGGGCGAGGGTTACACTCCTACATATCTGGGCATGGGAGCACATCCCTGTGCTACGTCCGAGAGTTGTTCTAGTTCAAATGGAGCTAGATGATCCAGTGGTATGGTGATATAGAGGAGGCCTCTCTTTTACACATACAGGATAGCATGAGATTCCTCATTGGAGGAGGGTCCTTGATGATATGCGAGTGTTCAGATGGCGGCCATACCATGGGCAGCGAACTTGGTTTGATGATGCACAACAACTATTCTTTGCTCACCAGGACCAATTGATGCAGGGGCGAGAGCACATGATGATCGAGATGTACCTATTGGGCAGGGTTCAGAGATAGTTCAGAGAGGCACAGGATCGACCAAACGATCAATATATGGCCATTTTTGTGAGGACTACAAGCCAGAGCTCTTGGGGTCACTATATACTTTCCCATGAGGTAGTTTAGAGTTTCATGCAGCTGGTGGCCAAGCCATGGCCATATGACTAGGGACAAGCAAATCCAGGGACCACGTAGGCCTACAGAGATTGGTTTCAACCACTACTTCGACTGAAAGTTCCAGGGACACCATATACTCAATGGAGAGCTTGAGGCAAGGGAGAAGGATGGGGCCAGGGGGACGAAGATTAGGATTGGGGTGGTGGTGGCCCACCACCAGTTCACCAGGTTCAGGATCATGGGCCACAAGATTATCCACCCAGAGATCCATAGGTTGGAGAGCAGAGACAGGATGCCCCCCGGTAGGACCAGGATCCAGGACACCAGGATAGGATCCTGACGTCACCAAGAGATGGGGATTAGGATTAGCCGCTAGTACAACCACCCCCACAACTAGATCCAAGAGACAGGAAAATTTTGTAGTTGCAGGCCTAGGTACAAGCATTGATAGCTGAGAGAGATTAGCTATGGGCCGAGTGGGACTAGGCGGTCCTACAAAGACATGTGATAGAGTTACAGGCAGTGACCAAGATGGGCCGCCACCAATAGTTAGAGAGTATGGCTGCCTTTTCCTCTCATAGCACAGTATCACTTTTGGCCTACAGGGAGGTCATTCAGGAGGTCGATTATTACAAATTGTATTATTATTAGGTCGTACCACAAGGAACTCGGGTGCTGGATTTTTCATAGAGGACAGGGCACAAACCAACAGAGGACCATGGTGAGAGAACAGGCGACGAGGGTAGCAGCCAACAGTGCTAGCCCTATTGTTGATCGAGACAAGATTATTTTTGTGCCCCTTCGGCTCATTTTTGATAGCCCTAGTGGGCCCTTTTGTACTTATTGACATACACATGTACATTGATCCAATTTTTTGTACCATGATAGTATATTATTCTGATGATATTTGAGATGATGATTATTTGATGTGATATGCTATGTCCTATCTTTACTTTGATGCATTATGGATGACTCTTATTTCTATATGTTGTGCAATAATTCTATCTTATGATGCCCTGATGTTTATGTGATGAATATGCTATGTGATGATGGATGCATTTCTTTTTCTGTATCTTTTCTTATGCATTTTTAATGATGTATGCAAAATGTTATGATGTGCAAATGCTTCGACTAACAAATCTATATTATGAAATGATGGGTGGTATAATGTAATATGATGATGCAATATGATGATATGTGTAAATGATGTTTATCAATGCAAATGATGTATGATGTGTATGTGATAGTGTAATGGATGCTTATATGTGTTAATGGGATGTTTATGCAATGTTATGATAGAATGAATGTAAATGATGCTATGATGATGCATATGTTTATAATGCTATGGGATGATTGCTTTTATGTTTATGTGAAATGAATGCAATGTAATGATTCGTGAGTTGCTTCGAATAACTAATTTGTATTACGTATATGGAAATGCAATGTTATGATATGTTTTAATGTTTCTTATATGATATGCAATGTGCTAATGGTTTGTGAATACAGGGTGAATGCAATGATGATAATGACCTGATTAACTGTCATGGTACCATGTTAGCGTGAAAAGCAAGAGATAGAAGAAATAAGAGATTCCAACAAGACATGAGATGATGATGATGATGATGATTACTTGCTGAGGATTTGGGATTTTTAAAAGGCCAATTACCTTATGTTTGATTATATACATAAGTACAATGCATCAAGGTATAAAGAACCATGATGGCGTTGTACCCAGTGTGATGGACTTTGACTCGACAATTAGATAGGAGTACTCCTTTTCACACCTAGCATACAAAACCTTATTTAGAAATGCAATTCAAATATTCGAAACATCTTAGACCAAAACATAGCCTTCCTATATGGTCAACAAGATACCTAAAACATCCTCCCTACATCTAAACAAAGCACGTATGACTAAGGTTATATTACAAAAATATCCAACAAGCACAATAGATAAAAGATAATGATCATTGCCCCATTCCTATCTCTCTAAATCCTTTTGTTCAGGATATCATCAAGAGGTCCTTGGAATGAGCACAATAAGATAAATCAAAAGACCAAGATAAAGCAAACAAACAAGCTAATGTTCTTCAACACCGCTAGCCAAGACTAAACTACAGTGATGCCTGATGTTGATGTCCATTGTAGGAAGGATGCATCCTAGGACATGACAATATTAGATGATTTGATATGAGGCTGATTAGATGATAGACTATTGATACAAAGAGTTGACTAACTTGTTTACGTACTGACCTAGACTTAAGATTTTGACATTTAAGTTTTCACTTTTGAACTGCTAGACTTGTTTCTGATTGTTTCACCAAAGGTTGGGGATGATGATTGATTTATTGTGAGTGATGTTTATTGTGGGTGAGAGCGATATGATACAAATGAATTTTTCAAATATTTGGATGTTTTTGATGTTTTTGAAATGTTTTGAGGCTGTTTTTGGTATTTTTGAGATTTTACAAATGTTTTGATTTTTGATTTTTCCATTGTTTTGGGGTTTTTTGAGATTTTGACCAAGCGACTAACCTAAAGACCTATCCTAGGGGCCTCAGGGGTTGATCGAGAGATTAGACTTTCTTACGTTATACACACAAAGACCACGTAGTTCGACTAACACAAACTCGATTATTAATGAGATATGAACAAGACAAATTGCCAATTTATTATGACAGACTCCTAAAGGACTGACCTAAGTGTCTTGGGGGATGATCATAGATCAACTTTTCCTACGTTCAAGGCTCAGAGACCTGTAGTTTGACAAGACGACTTTGTTTTTGACTTTTTTCGACTGACTTTTTGACTTGTTTTTGGGATTTTGATATGTTTTGAATATTTTTGGATTTTCTTGGTGTTATGAATGTTTTTGGATTTTCTAATTTTTTGATGTTTTGGATATTTTGGTTTTTTGAATGTTTTTGGATTTTTTGGATTTTCTAATGTTTTTGGATTTTCTAATTTTAGGGACCTCAAGAACATACACAGATTCAATCTGATGAAAACATGCCCCTAGCATGATGCAATAGACTACTCTGATAAAGGCAAGACAAACTGACCTTGGGAATGGGCCAAGTAGTACTAGGAGGGATCATGACATGAACACAAAACCAAGCTATGATGCAGATGCCTAACAGATGATGGATGTTGATATGGAATGTGATGGATGATGGAAACATAATGGATGGGTGATGCAGAACAAGCTGTGAAGATCCTGGTGGATGGAAAGTGTTTATTTACACAAGGTGCCTGTTTGCCAGGTTTTCACCAAGGTACTTGCCCAAAGTGCCACTGAAGTGGTTTTCACTAGAGGATGATTTTTCTCTTTACTATTTCTGATCCTTTTTTTGCTTTTTTTTTAAAAAAAATTGTTGTCACCAAGATGCCTATTTTCTAGGTTTTCATCAAGGTGGCCGTTTTTTAGGACATTTTTTATTTTTTATTTTTTTTGGTTCTATACCTTGAAAGATTTAGGCATAAAACTTTTTTTGAGATGGGAATTGTTCATGGGCTCCTATAAAGGCTCACCTTTGGGTGTTGATAACTGATATGCCCCTGACTTATAGCTTGTTGTAATAACGAATGGTCCCAACTAGTTAGGTTCAAACTTGCCTTTGTCGTTTGGTTTTGGGATGTTCTTTTGGTTCTCCTTTAGCACTAGTTCTCTGACTTGGAAAGTCCTACTTCTGATCTTCTTGTTATAGCTCCTCTCGAGTCTGTTCTAATAGACTTGCAGGTGGTTCAATGCTCCTCTACATCACTCATCTAGTGGCTCCAGCTCATTTAGTCTTGATACTCAGTATTCTTCATCCGTGATGAGGTTCTACAATGATATTCTCAGTGACAGGAGCTCGATCTAAATGGGTAATACTACCTCTGATTCGTAGACCAAGGAGAAGGGAGTGGCACCTGTTGGTGTGCAGATGTTGGTTTGATAGGCCTAGAGGGCGGGATTTAGCTGCAGATGCTAGTCATGACCTGTGTCATTGACCATCTTTTTGAGGATTTTTAGAATGGTTTTATTGGTGGCTTCTGCTTGGCCATTGCCTTGGGGATAATACGAAGTGGAAAAGCGATGTTGGATTTTGAAATTTTCACATAGATCGCGAACATCTTGATTCTTGAAAGGTGTCCCGTTATCTGAGATAATAGCTTGTGGAACACTGTATCGACATATTAAGTAGTTTAGGATGAACTTTGATATCTGCTTTCCAGTGATGTATGTCATGGGGATGGCTTCCACCCACTTGGTAAAGTACTAAGTGGAAATTATGATAAACTTGTGGCCATTAGATGAGGTGGGGGTTATCTTTCCAATGAGACCGAGTCCCCACTGTGAAAAGGGCCATGGTGTGACAATAGGATGAAGTTCTTGAGTTGGAGCATGGATGAGGTCCTCATGCTACTGACATTGTAGGCACTTTTTGACATAGTCATGTGATTCTCATTCCATTGTAGGCCAATAATATCCCATCCTCAACAATTTCTTGGCCAAGGTCATTCCACTCGAGTGTGAACCACAAATACTGTTATGCTCCTCAGTTAAAGTGGTCAATGCCTCCTCAACGTTTAAACAATGTAATAGGGTTCCTTCTATGCTCCTACGGTAAAGGGTATTTCCTAAGATGACAAACTGGGATGCTTTCTTAACAAAGTTTATTTTTAGGTGTGAGGGTTAGTCAACAGGTAGGACACCTATTCGTAGTAGGTATAAATTTCATGGTATCAGGGATCACTGGGACCAACAATTTCACACACAAATTCTGACTTTGGTACCTCGAATGTGGGTACAAGAAGCTGCTCTACCAAGAATTCATGTTTTGGGACATTGCGAGGGATGTCCAATAGGGATCCAATTGTTTCCATGGTATCTTCTACTTTGTTGTTTGCTTTGGGAATCTACTCAAATGTGATATCAATGAATAATTCTTTGAGAATTTCTACCAAATTTTTGTATGGAGTCATTTTATCATCCTTTGTCTAGTATTCATCATTCACTTGATTTATTATCAGCTAGGAGTCTTCATATACTCTGAGGGCCATGATGTGCCACTGCACTACTATTTTGAGACCTATGGTTAAAGCCTCGTATTCTGCAATGTTGTTAGTGTAGTAGAATGCCAATTTGTAGGATCTAGGTATATAGTCCCCCTATGGGGTGATGAAGAAGACACCAACTCCTAATCCATGTTGTGTGTAGGAACCATCAAAGTAGGGTTTCTAGTGGTCGACTATGCTGAGATTGAAGATGGATTCATCTGGAAACTTTGATATGAGTGGATTCTCTGAATACATGGGTGCTTTTGCAAGCTGATCTGCGATCACTTGAACTTTGATTGCTTTTCGTTCCATATATTTGATATCATATTTAGATAGATTCATGACCCACTTGGCCATCCTTCCTGTGAGCATTGCCTTTGACAGTAGGTACTTGAGGGGGTCGATTTTGGTGATGAGTTTTATTTTGTGTGCCAACATGCAATGTCTAAATTTATGTGAAGCAAACACTACTACTAGACATGCTTTTTTGATGAATGAGTAGTTTAACTCATGCCCGACCATTGTGCGACTAATGTAATAGATAGCCCTCTCTATTCCATTTTCATCGTGCTAAGCTAGAAGAGCACCAAGGGTTGTTGTTGTTGACACATAAAGGATTAGTGGCTTTCTTGGGATTAGTGGCATGAGGACCGAAGGTGTGAGCAAATATTCTTTGATTTTATTGAAGGCTTCTTCACACTTGTCATTCCACTTGCATGCTACCCCCTTGTGGAGTAGGTGAGAATAAGGGATTTTTTATCTATCAGTTGTGTTATGAATCTGTGGATGGACTGAAGCCTGCCTTGGAGGCCTCTCAACTGTTTCAATGTTTTGGGTGCCTCCATCTCAAGGATTGCTTTTACCTTGGCAGGATCTATTTCAATACCCCTCATTGACACTATGGATCCCATTAGCTTTCCTGATTGTATGGTGAAGACACACTTCTTTGGAATTAAGCAAACTTTGTATTCCTCTAGCCTATTGAAAATAGTGCTCAAGGTTGCTATGCGATCTCTCCTCTTTCTGGATTTTGCTAGTATGTCATCGACATAATCTTTGACAGTTTTGTGGATCATGTCATGAAAGATTAATGTCATGGCTCTTTGGTAAGTGGCCCCAACATTCTTCAAGCCAAATGGCATCATGTTCTAGTAGTAGGTCCCCTATGGACAAGTGGAGGCCATTTTGTGTTGGTCTTCTTTGGCAATCATTATTTGGTTGTATCCAAAGAAATCATCCATCAAAGAAAGAATTTCATGTCCCGCCGTCATGTCTAAAATCATGTCAATGTTGGGAAATAAGAAATCATCTTTTGGACATGCTTTGTTTAGGTCTCTAAAATCCATGCAAACTCAAATGCCCCCATTAGGTTTTGAAACAGGAACCAGATTTGACACCCATTCTGGATAGTCGATTGGCTAGATGAATTTTGCGTCAAGTAGTTTCTTCAATTCGATCTTGACCAATAAAGCAATCTGAGGATGCATTTTCTTGAGTTTTTGTCTAACGGACTTTGCTTCAGAGTAGACTGCTAGGTGATGGACCACAATCTTTGGATCGAGCCCGGGCATGTCCGCATAGCTCCATGCAAAATTAACTTGTCTCTCTCTCAAGAAGGATGTTAGGAGCTCTTGTTCCTCTGATAGGAATGATTTTGCATAGAATGTCATGTGCGGGGTATCCTATGTTCCCAAGTTGACTGGATTGCATTTTTTGGCTAGGATCGCTGATTTTTCTTGATGGAGAGCTTTGAGAGGAAGAGTGAATACCCCATCCTCGAGCACCTCAGAGAGGTTTTCACCATTGTATGTGTCCTTTCTTTTTACTATTTTTGGGCTGGAGAGTTCCATAGTATGGTTTTCACTCAAGGACCTAGAGATTATTCTTAGTTTTTTGCTTTTGCGACTGAGGGATTCAATTGTTTCCTCATAGTATGCATGTGTGTCCAACTCAATGATGAATCCCACTTTGTGATCCCCACATGGAATATTATCCCGCAATCCCATGAATTTTGAGAGTGCCTCATTGTTTTCGAATGTGTCTAGAATTGGTGGTCCTTGTTGGTCATAATCGATGAGTTGTGGGTAGACTAGATGAATTTCATGGTTTTGGTTTCTTAGACTCATAGGATAGGGTGCTAATCATGAGTAGGGAGGTGTCTTTCAAAAGCGTTGGAAAATCAATTATGGGGTCCTCGTCACTACTACATACATCAGTTATATCGAAGGTGAAGTTGTTTATGACACGACCGGTGGATACAGGTAGGTGAAGGGTGGCTGCTGATTGCTAAGGAGGATTGTTGACCTTTCTAATTGGAGGACTTTGGCCACATATGGTTATACTTGGAGGGGTACATCCGAGGCCAATAATTTTTAGTCACGTCTCAGGAATAATAGGTATTAGAAGCCCGTTGTCATTTTGGCCAAGCTTTTTGTTTCTATCATAACCCATGGCGAGCATCATTTGTAAACCCTTACTGTTGTCATCCATAGGTAGATTGGTTGTTGGTATATTATCTTGATACAAAAGATGGGATGGGTCCTCTTCTATTATCTCTTGGCCTAGATCTCCCCAGCTTTAGAAGTTGGAAGAGCCTGTTGTGAATGTTTGGGATGATGAATCATCCTTGGATTGTGGTCATCCTCGTGACCTAGGAGATTGTGGTAACTCTCCTACCACGAAAGAATTCTTTGGGATTGTATATTGCCCACATCCATTGTCCTATATAATAACCTTGATGTCAAAGATGGTGGGGATGGCGGGTGTCTTTGTTGCAGAAGTAGAAGCGAGAGTGGTTGGGTCAATGTATGGGGTAGTTAGGCCTTCATCATTCTTTGGTACTTGGGGGATTTTATAATATTTGGCCTCTAGGCTTTCGCAGTAAGAGAATGGTTCGGGATCCTCATGTATAGTGACCTCCTAACCTTGATATGTGAATTTGAAGCACTGGTGGAAGGCTGATGTGACTGCTTGCATCCCATGGATCCACATGCATTCCAAGAGAATATTGTAAGGCAAATCAAGGTCACAAAATTGGCAGGTGGTTTCCATTATTACTGGCCCCACTTGGACGGAGAGTTGGATAGTGCCCTGAGACACTCTCTCTTGATCATCGTATACCCTAATTGTGATGGCCTTTCATCTGTCAATGGTATCCTCAGAGATTCCCAGATTCTTTATTAGCTTAAGGGAACAAATGTTTAAAGCTGCACCTCCATCCACCAAATCCCTCTTAACTTTGTTCTGATCTACCAGGACCTCCAAATGGAGTGTGCAATTGTGAGATGATTGGGTGGGGAAGTCTTGATTGAAGAATGTGAGAAGGTTTTGGGTAATGATATTCCCGATCATAGCTTGGAATTGTTCAGTTTCAAGATCCGCGGAGGTAGTGGATGAAGTTAATGCTTCTTCAAGGATATTTTTATGGGCTAATGATATCTTCAGTAACTCCATGATGGAAATATGAGTTGGGGTTCTTTTTAGTTGATTAGTGACATTATAACCACTGGGAACTGATCTTGGGTTGGAAGTGGGTGATCTAGGAGGTTGAGATGATCCTACAATGGTGATTTTCTTGCCTCTTGTGGTGACTCCACAATCAACATGGGCTCCCTTGATGGTGATAATTGAGCAATACTCGTCCAGGGATGGAACGACATGGTCATTTACATGGTTGGAACTTTTGAATGTTCCCTTCCACTTATCATTATTGTTGTTCCCTTTATTGTTGTGATTAGGCATTAGATTCGTGTATATTTTGAGATTCTGGTTTCCGGATGGCTGCTCCACATTTATGATTTTTTGATCAATGAGGTCCTGGATTAGGTTTTTTAACCTCATGCAATTGTTAGTGGTGTGCCCTTTGATTTTGTGAAAGTCACAGAGCTATTTTTCATTGTACTAGGGTGGTTTCACTTTTAGTTCTTGGTAATTCTCATAGGTGGGAGCTTTGATGAGGTTTTTGTTTTATCAATTTCTTCATGATGACCTCGAGTGGTTCTCCAAGGGCTGTGTACTTCCACTTGGTGGGATTTTTGTTTCGCGGGGGTGGTCCCCCTTGATTATTTAGGTTATTAACCTAATTGCTATTTGGTTTGGGTGTTGTTTTGATCATTGCTTTGTGGTTGTTGGTAGGTTTGATTGTTTTGCCTCGGAGCACTGATTACGACCTTAGCATCAACCACACCATTGTTTGTGAAATTTTTGTTCCTTTCCCATGTGCGAGGTTTCTTGTTATAGCTATTGGATAGGCAATTGTTTTGTTGTTCTAGATACGTGGGTGTCCCTCCTTGTGAAATAAGCGCTCGTTCAATGTTAAGCGCCTTAGGGATCAACTGATCGTATGTGGTGATCCCTTGCACCTTGAGGTGGAATGCTAAGGCCCCATCGAGGTTGGAGATGATTGTGCACACTTGTTGTTCCTCTGACATGACCCATTTTATCCTATTGGCCTTGGATTGCCATCGTTGTAGGAAGGAAGCAAATGATTTGTTCTTTCCTTGTTTAAGAGTTGATAGTTCTTCAAGATTGACATCAATACCGATATTAAATGAGTAATTTTTTATGAATGCATCCACACTCTCTTGGAACTTCTTGATGCTAGGAGGAAGGCGAGAGAACCACTCCATGGAATGCCCAACCAAACTTCTAGGAAATAGCTACATCAGATAGGTATCGTCATATGCGACTTCCATGAAATGAACTTTGAATTCCCTGATGTGATCTTCAGGGATTCCTGTCCCACGATATTTATCGAATTTGGGGATCTCAAATCCCTTTGGAAAAGGTTTCATTACAAGGATCCTATCAAATGGATAGGGACACAAGTTGTTGGGTGTTTTTATGGTTCTCCCTGATTGAAGATCAAGTACTTGTGAGAGTAACTTGATTTGTGTTTCTACATCATTTTGCAAGTCAAGGGGTGGGATGAAGGTGTTATGTGATGGTTCACCTATTGGAGGGATGGGTGGATTGGTTGGTGTGTTGATGGATGGTGTTTGCACATTATGTTGCACCAAGTATGCTTGTACTTGTTGTTGTATCAATAACGCTTGTTGTTGATCCTGTTGTTGTTGTGCTAATAGTGCTTGTTGCTAAGCTTCATGATGTTGCACCAAAAATGCTTGTTGTTACGCTGCTAGTTTGGTTGTTTCTTTCTGCTCTTGGTATTGTTTCAATGCTTGCTGGTATGCTTGTTGTTGTGTAAGGTATTGTGCTTGCACTTGTGCTTGTGCTTGTGCCTGTGCCTTTTGAGCTTGGTACTGGGCTTGAGCTTGCGCTTGTGCCTATGCTTGGGAAATTTGGTACTGGACTCAATCTTGCGCTTGTTTAAGAGATGATAGTTCTTTGAGACTGACAACCATACCGATATTAAATGCGTATTTTTTTATGAATGCATCCACACTCTCTTGGAACTTCTTGATGCTAAGAGGAAGGCGAGAGAACCACTCCATGGCATGGCCAGCCAAACTTCTAGGAAATAGCCGCATCAGATAGGTATCATCATATGCAACTTCCATGCAATGAACTTGGAATTCCCTGATGTGATCTTCAAGGTTTCCAGTCCCACGGTATTTATCAAATTTGGGGATCTCAAATCCCTTTGGGAAAGGTTTCATTACAAGGCTCCTATCAAATGGATAGGGACACAAGTTGTTGGATGTTTTTATGGTTCTCCCTGATTGAAGATCAAGTACTTGTTGTGAGAGTAACTTGATATGTGTTGCTACATTGTTTTGCAAGTCAAGGGGTGGGATGAAGGTGTTTTGTGATGGTTCACCTATTGGTGGGATGGGTGGATTGGTTGGTGTGTTGATGGATGGTGTTTGCACATTCTACTGCACCAAGTATGCTTGTACTTGCTGTTGTATCAATAACGCTTGTTGTCAATCCTATTGTTGTTGTGCTAATAGTGCTTGTTGCTGAGGTTGATATTGTTGTTGCACCAACAATGCTTGTTGTTGGGTTGCTAGTTGGGTTGTTTCTTGTTGCTCTTGGTATTGTTTCAACGCTTGCTGGTATGCTTGTTATTGTGCAAGGTATTATGCTTGTGCTTGTGCTTGTGCCTGCGCCTGTTGAGCTTGGTACTGGGCTCGAGCTTGTGCCTGTGCTTGGGCTTGGGCTTGTGCTTGGGCAGCTTGTTGTTGTTGTAATAGGGCTTGGGCTTGAGCAGCCTTTTATGCTTGCTGCACTTGTTATGCAGCTAGAGCAGCTTGCGCTAATTGAGTGGCTTATTGTGCAGCTTGTCGGTTTTGGATGGGTGATCCCACAATAGTGGTTTACAATTTTTGGCCAAACTGGACACTGAAATTATTATTTTTAACTAAATCTTCACATTTGGGCACCTATAGCAGATAAATCGTGAGGAATTTGAAGATGATTAAAACTAGAGTCTCCACATTTTGTTTGTAGATTCTAAAAATATTTTTTTTCAAAATTTTTGGAATCAGATTGCACTTTTTTTTCCATCTCCCATGAAAACTGGTTTTTTTTAGAAAACAACATTTTTAAAAAGTGACGCACAATGTATAACACATAACTTTTTTTCCTTGAAGGATAAAATTCTAATTCTTTCAAATTTAGATTTTTACTCGGATATCTAGTGCTTCCACTTGGTTAGATAGTTTTTATTGAATATTTTTTCTTTAATCAAGTTTCAAAGTCAAACCAATTACAATTCAAACATAGTGCGACTGTATAACACATAAATTTTATTGTATGTATCGAAATTCTTTTTTTTTTTTTTTGTTGGATGAAGGACTCCAATATCTAGTGCACTCATATTTTTCAAATTTTTTTTTGATAATTTTCTATTTTTCCACATGTGCAGAACATAGAGCTTCATTTTTAGTGAAAAACCTATATTTAATAAAACTTAAAAAACAAATAGATAATAAAACCAAAACATATTAAAATTATATTCGTTGGATAACTCATTTTGAGGGCTACCTGATACCAATTGGGTTTGCGAATTATTCTCCATTTTCATTCTCAAATCGAGCTTCAAAGTGCAAAATTCTGGACAATTTTGGTGCCTAGGAGGGTAAAGGTGAAAAAAGGGTGGTTCAGTCGAATCACTATTCGGTCTAACCAAAAACTTATGTTTGGACCAAACATATGTTCAAACGAACCCATTTAAAATACAATAAAAAAATGCAATTCATGGGGGTTTGGTTGAACCTAGTGAGCTGGTTCAGTTGAACCCCATGACATGAATCCATTTTTAACCGTTTGTTTTCCCATTTTTTGTTTCCAATCTTTTTTTTTGTTTTCCCATTTTTTAATAGTTGTATTTTATAATATATAATATTAATATAAATCTAAATTATATTTATAAATAGCCTTTATGAAAAAACTTGCTTATTTAGGAGGCACATTTTGAAATCCACAACTTTCTTTTGTCATCTTTCGAAACACTTGATAGTAGAGATCAAACTCAATATGATAACAACAAGAAGAAGTTTCAAAACACTTGTTTATCTTTACATAATATGGCTTTAACCTTTCAAATATTGTTTGCCCAATCTTTATATGAGGATATGTACTACAAAAGTTCATATACATCTCAAATTGTGTTATGTCTAGCCAATGTTTGATATGATTTTCATAAATACCAGGCCCAATCCTATGTTTCATAACATCTCTAGTATTTGATGATGGACGAGTTTGATCATGCCAAAAAATTAAGATCAAGTTCCTAACAACATCTTCAATCCTGTCAGAATGGGGAGCTCTACACATAATTTCCCAATTGCCTTCTGAACTCTCATCCAAAAACTTTCTTTTTTTCTCATAGTTTATTAATGTGGTTCTACTATAACCAATTTCAGCCGAAAGCGCATAAATTTTTCTTTTTCTTGCTATATCTTGATGTACAATAGATGTCAACATCACCCTTCTTGTAGTGGCCTTATCCACTGATCAAGATCCTTTCCCAATGAAATCTAAACCCTTTTTAACATTTTGAGCAATATCCTTTTGTAATCCCATGTGTTTCTTCTTATTTGATGCCGAATGTACACCCAACAATTGTAATGACTCTTTTAGCTCATTACGAAAAAGAAAATGTGATAACAATTGGGTTTTTTCAAGTGTATCAAGATGATTGAAATGATGATTGATTATTCCATTTACAGATTTAGTCATTGACCTCTTTCTCTTATTATAAGGATGGTTGGCATAACATTTTAGCTTCTCCATATCCATTTCAAGTAAATGATCTAAATTTCTATAAGAAATTTGTTTCATCACCTTTACAGCTAGTTTTATATGCTCATGCATGGCAGTAGAAGGAAGTGATCCTGACCCCTCTCCAACATGCATTGTTTGAACTTGGGCCTCCTCCCTATCTTCAAGGTCCATGTGTTCTTCAATGGATTCATTTGATCCAATATCTAGATTTGGCTCGACTTCAACATGAGAACTTCCTGCTTGTTGAGCCCTTTCTATATGTCACAAAATATTTTGGAGAGAAAAGTGAGAGATGATTCTATATAAGTGAAGTTTATGTATGCAGGCAAACAAAGTGATAAGACTTGATGCTATAAGTGACAAAATTTTTGAACAACTAGTTTTATATGCTCATCCATACTAGTAGAAGGAAGTGATCCTGACCCCTCTCCAACAAGAATTGTTTGAACTTGGGTCTCCTCCCTAACTTCAAGGTCCATGTGTTCTTCAATGGATTTGTTTGATCCAATATCTAAATTTTGCTCAACTTCCGCTTGAGAATTTCTTGCTTGTTTGAATTTACATGTAAGCAAAGAAAGTGAGAGACCATGAGTTATTTAAGTGGAGTTGAAACAAATAAAATCAAATATTCTTAAACTTAAAAATTCCATGGAACAAAAGCAATTGGAAATAGATGATAAGAGATTTAGGTAATGTCTATGCAAGATGACTATTTTTTAGTATTAAAGTTTCCAAGTTAAATCTAACATGGTTTTCATAAAAGGAATGCATATTTATAAGCAAAACAAATTGAGGTGTTAATAAAAGTCCTAAACACACACTTGAGAGAGAGAGAGAGAGAAGAAACAAGCATGTACCTTGTTTCTTTCTATGATAATTTTCCAAGTTTTGTTCATGCCTCTTTTGTTCTTCTTCTTTTGAAATTTTTTGTTGAGACACATTTTTTCTTTTTCTTTGTTGTCCTATTTTATTCTTCAAGTTAAAGATGTCTCAAAACAAATCCTCTAGCAACTTAGTTAAATTCTCCTCCAAATTTTGCCTTGATTAATAAAAATGAAAAGTTGTCTTCTCCAATATTTTCCTCCTTGATAAATGTGCAAAAACCTTTTCTCCAAAATTTGTGAGCTCCAAGTGATATAAATGTGAATTAATCTTGCAATTTGATATGGAATAATGAAAAATAAGCTTGTATCTATATGCATATGGGAAAATAATTATTCTAGTGTATGGAATAACTACATCCTAGATCATTAAATGAATCAAATGGTAATCAAACAAGTTATTTCATTGTGGAGTTTGTTGTTTTTTAATGTATAGATATGCAACATATATCTTAGAGTAATTTTAGAATTTTGTTACTTGTCAAAAAGACAATAGAGGTATAATTTGAATTGAATTTTCTTAATGTTTCAAAGAATAATTTTTTTGTATAATTTAATAATGGTGTAGATTAAGAGATTATTTATGAAATAATTTAACTTAAAGTTTTTATTACTTAGAGGGAAAGTGTTTGAAGGATGGTATATAATTATAAAAGGAATGTTCCTACCTCTTCTTTATAATTATATTTTATAACTCGTTTATAAAATATCATTAGTCTACTTGAGC
This sequence comes from Sequoia sempervirens, assembly GCA_007258455.2. Lineage (NCBI taxonomy): Eukaryota > Viridiplantae > Streptophyta > Pinopsida > Cupressales > Cupressaceae > Sequoia > Sequoia sempervirens. Next base: position 35,197 of record VDFB02371869.1, read on the forward strand.
TTGAGAGTCATTTATTTTATAATTTTTGACTTCTTACTATAAAATTCAATGGGTGCGCGTGCAAATTATTTATTGTGGTCAACATGAATGAACTTAATTATAAAGTGGCATGTTCATTTCCTAAAATTCTACTAGAGATCAAATGTATATCATATAAGGAAATGTAAGTTCTAAGAGATCATCAAATAAGCAAATATATGTATATTGAATATAAGCAAATGTATACATATATCATATAAACATGTAAACATAAGCAAACACATACATACATGTAAATAGATTCAATGTATAAGCATGTAACATGTTATAAGAAAAGAGCCAAATGTATGTATATAAGCAAATAGCCAAATGTATGTATATAAGCAAATAGCCAAATGTATGTTTATAAGCAAAGATCATCAAATGTCGAATACTAAAGATCATCATATAAGCAAATAGCCAAATGTATGTATATAAGCAAGGAGCCAAATGTATGTATATAAGCAAATATCATCATATAAGCAAATACATGTAGTAAAGATCATAGATCTAGTGCAGGGCCTAATATGAATGTCGACTCCTAGTCGAATGACCATTTGAATGAGAACGGTCCTGCTCTGATGGATGTGCTGAGCCCTGTAAATAAAAATGTGTACAAAATGTGTTAAATACATATAATTTATATTAAATAAATTTTATAAAAGTTATTTTTAAGAATGTACTTGTATATTTTTAAATATCTATCTAGATCTATGTGCATACATATGCATGTACATATACACGTGTATATATAAAAATTTAAAACTCACATGTCCACTAGCAGCAGATTCATCCATAGAGTCATGTTGATGTACACGATCTGGAGGAACAAGGCTAGGAGTGACATAAGGTATTTCAACCTACAATATATATACATATATATTAGTACATGAATATCTAGTTAAAACTAAAATTTAAAAATAATTAAAAAGGAATTGAAACATGCACATGCACACATACATGCACATAAACTGATATTAGATGACCTAAGTCCTCTAAAATGACTACCTCCACCATATCAACTATATGGTCAAGCGACAAACCAACATATGCATCCATCTGATCTATCCCATGTCATGCCATAAATGATGAGTGAAGAGGACTATGCAGGTGAGATGGCATCGGTGATGACAAACCAGAACCAATCAATATCTCAGTAAAACCCAAGTCTGTGCAACTGCTGAATGATCTGTAGGTGGATCTTGACGTGCACTAGTGCTAGGCTGAGAGTGATGGGATCCTGGAAGTGAACGACCTCTGCATCCCAAATGATCTCTAACATGCTCTATATTGATCCCATAGTCTGATGCAATGAAAGTGTATGCCTCCAAGAGGTCCTCAGCTAAACAATGCAGATTCATGCATGCCATATCTCCTGTAAGTGCATCAAGATGTGTGGGAGTAGGGATGTTCACTGCTGTATAAGGATCCATGGTGATCCACTATGCTGAAAATGGTGTGGATCAAGAACCTCTAGACATCAAATACTGACCTACACAATCAGTAGATATCCTACTGGTGGCAGCTACAATGTCACCTATAGTGTCAATTGCTTCCTTTTGGGAAGCAACGACAACCTCATCTGCTATGGGGACTAGAGCTGGGGTGAGAGCAAGAGACCTCTTGCCAACCAATACCCTAAACAATGGGGCTAGTCTATCTACTCGACAACAGGTGGGCCTATCGGCAATCCTACCACGCCCTTGACCAACATATGGTGGAATGTCCAGGTAGTTGACTTTGAGGCCCAAATGGACCTCAACATACAACTATTGAGCAAAATACAATGGAATCTAGTCATTGTTTGGGTATTGACCATGTGCTGCGAGAAATCATGGGTAGATCAACGAGGCCATAACACGATCAACACATCTAGTGACTTGGTATCCCCTAACCTAACACACATTTATAAAATGGAAAATAAGTGGTTTTTATCATTTCTTTGGTCATACTATCCTGTATTTGTTTAAGGGGAACGTCACCATGTACTTCCCGCATGAAGGAAAGAAGAACAACTACTCTATCTGGGGAAAATGCACTAGTCCTCTCAAGTTCATCTCTTAATTTTTTTAGACTATGTAATATTGGCATGCATGGTTCAATATATACCTCTAGGTTTGCACCCTGTGCTAATGAGTCTCTCAATTTCTTATTCTCATTAGTGGTATTTGCAAACAATCTTCTGGCTCAAGTGGAACATCTACATTTTCCATGTTATATATATGTATGTACACCTAAAGGAGCAATGAAACCTTGGTAAATAATATATGTAGATATAGGGAATAAAAATCTAAAACAATTGTAATAATTCATCTACTCATCAATAATATTTTCATACCATTAACAAAAAACATTCAACATCTATATAGTTTTTAATAATCAAAACATTCAAATTACTAGATTGCACACAAAACATAATCTAAAACAGTTCTATTTAATTTTAAATTTACAAGTGTGCACTCTAGTACAGAACGTGCCATTAAAGACTTAAAAAATATTGATAAAGGTTGTATCTAAGATTTATTTCCTACAACTAGTAATAAAGGGAAAGCATCATTACTTAACATTGGTGGTCATGTAAAATCAATTTAGTCATTATTGAAGGTACAAATAAGAGAAGAAAATGAGAGAGATGATATAAGCTTGTAAATATGATTTCTAAATTATTGAAGCAATATTTTGATAAGGAGGAAACCAAAAAATTAGAAATAAACTTCCTCATATCCATAAAGAAAATTTGATAGGAGGAAGGGACACATGCACATAATATTTATCATGAAAGTTACCATACAATGTACAAGAACATGATACTAAGGAACAAAGGTTTCTTATAAGTACACAACAAACCTAGATGAAGATTTAACCCTAGTACAATAAAGAAAGAAATAATGAAAGAATAGGAGAAAATGACTTGATTTAATCTTTGTACATATTTTTTCTATTATCTCAAATCTTATAGATAATATAAAATCCTCCATATGAAAATATGGTTATATTTACTCATTTAGATAATATTTAATAATTATTTTATTACTCTTATTTTTATAAATTTCTTGGATATTATAGTAAAATAAATCAACTCTTACATTTTTTAAAATTTAAAAGTTGCCTATACAAATTCCACAACTAGATATAATGGACTAGAGCTTTGTATATAATGATGCACAATGATCAATCCTTGATGTTCCAAATCTTTGTGTGGGTATTTTACTTCATCCCACCATCTTCTTTAGTTTTCATGATAGGTAGGTATTCCTAACGAACCTAGGAATTATCCCTTGTTGACCCATCTTATTTCAACCTTTATTTTGTGATGATTATACTTGAAACTCTTATTTTTAAATTTTATGTAGTAATGAATACCTATAACACTTGGTGAAACTAACAAACCAACACTAAGATTGTTTCTCTTCCTTTATCTAATCCCAGTATTTCATGTTGACTTCTTGTATTCCTTTAAGAGTATACAATATTAATTTATATTTCATGCTCACGTTTTAGCATCTATATCCATAGCATAATTTTAGGGCCCATTTAACCCTCTTTCCTAACCTTCTCCTAGATCTAAGTGGCAATCTCATATTTTCTTACTTAATTATGTTAAATTTTATATTTTTATGTATTTGTCGTCTTCTACCATTTTATTATTTATGTATTTTTTCAAACATTAAATACACAATTATATAAACATCTTCATGACTCTAAAAATATCCTAACAATTATTATTTTTAAATCATTCTTCTTACTTGAATAAAAAATTCTCACTAAGACATTTTAAATTATTTTTAATTAAATTTATCTTTAATTAGTTAAAGATTTTATCAAAACTCAAATACAATTATCCTCTTATCATTTTATTTTTTATTTAAACTACTTTTTAATACAAATTATTGTATTTTCAAAATGCATGTTCTCTCACTACCATTTTAAAATGATAAATCTTCCTATTTTATAAAATACTTGCAATAGTCCATTCTTGGCATCTTTACAAGGAGCAAAATAAAGAATCTTCATTCTAATCATACAACTATATTTTTGAAATGCATGTTCCTCTTGCTACTATTTTATAAAATACTTATAATAGTCCATTCTTGATACCATTACAAGAAACAAAAGAAAGAATTTTCATTCTAATCATACAATGTCTTATAATAACTTTCTCTATTTTCATAATATGTTGGATTTTACTCTTAACATCTCAAGAATGTCCTTTTTTATAACTAATTTTTAGGATTGAAAAAATATCTACAAAATTCTTTTTTTTTTTCTCATTATTTGTCCAATTTTTCTAACACATTTTTTCCAAAACTTTATCTCACCCCATTACATTCTATTCTTCCCTATTTTAACACCAATCTCTATTTTTTATTCAAATTTGAAAGGCATTATGTAATTTTATATGCAAAAATGTAATATATCCCTCATACGCTCCATTTAATCCTTAAAATTCTACAAATGTAGTATAATAGTATTTTTTCGACAATTATATTCTATATATTCTTTGCATTGGAGAATTCTTCATTCTACTCTCGCATGAAACAAAATTACTATTTAATTTTATTTTCCTACACTACAACACTTGGTTTCTCTTTGTTGCATTACATTTATTCTACATTATTATTCTTGGCCACTACAACATTATATGCTCTAGTTATGTCTAACATTCTATTTCTTTATGTTATAATATTTCATTATATATATTACAACAATTCTTCATACAATTTATATTTCTATTGAGTACAATAAAATTTTCTATTTGAAAAAATTCTTCTGATTTACTTTATTGCTAACTTATATTCATTCTTCAAGCACATTCTAATTTCTTTACATGATATTATTTATCATAATATAACTTTGCAATGTTTTTCTACATATTATTTGTTTTCTTCTTTAATGTTGTAAGTTATGTTACTTTTATTGGTCTTTTCTCTTTGAAAATAATACAAACCGATTTTCTTTTTCATTTCTTCCTCTTACAAATATTATTCACTCATTAAATAATATTTGCTCAATTTACTAGAATTTTTTACTATGCCTAGTTTTACTTAAATGTATGCAAAATAGGTATGCATATAAACACCACACAAATTATTTGGAAAAATGCCACAAAAAATGTGATATCATTTATATAAAACTATGGTTTGTTGCACTCTATTACAACAATTCATCCAATTAAGAGGTGATGTAATTTATTGATTCATTAAACAAAAATAGATTTTTATTCTTAAAATTATTCTCTAGTTAGACTCATGGAGTGACCAATTTAAAAATCAATTTGAACATTTCAATCACTTAGATAAAAATTTATCCAAAGAATAATTAAGATAGTGTTATGCAACCAATAATACAGAAGCAACAAATCTAGCCTATTAATTTTTCTAAGGTTCCATTCAAGTATAATTTTGAATTCAAGTTTACAAGAAAAATAAGTCTATAATAATATTCACAAATAATATCTCCATGTTGATAATTTAAGCAATGCCTTCAACACAATCTATTAATGGATATAGAGACAACTAAAAAATAGATATACTTGTAGGTTGGAAATATCCTCAAGATGGAACAAAATTAAATTTTGATTATACATTTTGAGGGAATCTTCGGGCTATAGATGTTGACTTTTTTCTTCATAATTCTAATAGTTTTAAATTCTAATTAGAGGTTTGAGTAAACTTGGTTTAAAGATGAACAAAAAAAATAGTAGGAAGATCTCATTGTTAGGTTAATGCTAGTATATAACAAAGGATATAAGAATTAGTAATAGAAGGTAGTGTTTTTACAAAGGTTGAGGCCCCAATTGGAGTATGTGTTCTTATGAAAAAGAAGCATTGAATTGGTCCCAATTTTTTTATAAGATCATGCATATATGCATTGCTATTGGGGAAAAATATTAGAAAATTTCAAGCAAATGCAATTGGAAGCTCTAAAGCCAAATGAATATTAAAAACTTTCAAGAAAATGCAATTGGCAACTGTAAATCCAAATTTGGTTGAAAACTGGGTTTGTTTAAAAGGCTTTAGAAACTCTCAAGCAAATGCAATGGGTAGCTGTAAATCCAAAATTTAAATAATGGGTATTATTTTTAAAAGGTTTTAGAAACTTTCAAGAAAATGCAATTCATAGTTGTGAGCCAAAATGGGAGCTTGAGATAGGGTATATTCATTATAAATGTTCAATAAATTTTGTTCTCATAATGTGCCTTCAAGTTTTAAATGAAAATTTTGTTTGGAATTTTTCGTTTTATTCAATTTGTTTTCATTTTACAAAAAAAATTTTGGTCTCATGGAATCCATTGGGGTTTACAAATTTGTAATCAAATCCAATTTTAAATCACTATGATTCAAGAGAGAAAGAATGCCAACCTTATTTTGGATGTCCTTGAGTTGATATTGATGTTGAGATGGTGACCTGTTGCAAGTTTTTTCCATTCCCTACCATTCACGTTTGTTGCCATTCTCCACACACGAGCTCACAGTTCGCTGGGCCGTTTCTTTTGTTCAAATGGTAGTGATAGCTTTTTGTTTTAAAAATACCCTAATTCAAAGGGGTTCAGTCGAACCCCTATTTGACTAAACCCCTTTAAATAATAATTTCCTCGTTGACTTCGTTGGGGTTCGACCGAACCATTTGAATGGTTTGGTTGAACATGTAAGTTCAACTGAACCCCCTTCCTATTGAAATTTTAAAAAAGGTCATTTTCCTTCCTCTTCTCAATTGTAAACCACTATTGTGGTTTCACCCGAATTTGCTGAAATGCCTTTTGATAGGCAGCTTTTTGAGCAACTTGCAATGCAATGCTATATTGGCTTGATACATTTGTGTTCGGTGGTGGAGGTGGTGGTGGTGGTGGTGGCGGATTTGGTATAATGTTTGTTGTTGTGGTGAGAGGTATCGTCATATTGATGATTGGGATCGTGGTGGTGGATGGTGCGATTGATATGCTTGGTCCTTGAGAGACCATGTTTTGGTATACTTGGGGGATGGTTGATGATGTGATGGTGGTGGCTTGCTTTATTGGGATGTTGCCATCTGTTGTTGCGATGTTGATGACAAGATATTTTAATTAGCGATCAGAGGGTTGATTTGATTTTGTTGATTGATATTTGGTAAAGGGGGAAGCCCTAAACCAAGAGATGATGTGGATATTGATGGCAACGGGGGAGTGGTGGAAATGTGAGTGGTATACTTCCTTGGGGGAATTATGTATATGTAGTGTCAAAGATGCCCCTTGGTCCAAATATGTCTCCTTCTCCTTGCAAGGCTATGGGGAGAGGTGTTGCGCGAAATGATGATGATGGGTCATATGAATGTGATGGATTTTGTGAGATGGATTGCCCCAAGATGGTGTTCGCGTCCAACTCTTGATTATTCACAAGGGGGTGTGTTTGTAAAGCATTGAGAAATGTGCTCCCTTTGTTGACGATGGGTTGAGTTGGAGCAATGGATGATGTGATTTGGGGGATGGGTTGAGTGATGCTTTGGAATAGAGGTGTAGATGATATTGGGGGCATGGATGAAATTGGAGGCATGACCCCAAAGGGTGTTTCCACAACGGTACTCACACCAAAATCATAAGGGAGTTTAGCCCCTTGTTTTGCTAATTCAAGCATGTATAGTGAGGGATTGAGTCTCATCATGATGTTAATGATTCTATGATTCTCTAGGTTTTGGACCATCTCAGTGATTTCATCTTGTGTCATTCCAAAGGAATTGTTAGTGATATCCTCTACTTGAATTTCCTCTTGAGGATTTTGTGATGATGAAGGAAAGTTAGTTAGAGGATTGCTTGATCCAACCAAATTTATCTTAGAATTTTTTTAACTTAGGTCACTTGAAGTGGATGTTTCTTTGTTGGCTTCCATGTTCCTCTTGTGTTGAGATCTAGTTTGCACCATAAAAATAGGGATCAATTTTTAAGAATGTGGGAGATGAATCTCTAATTCTTTGGATTGATCTAACTTTAGGTACAAAAGAGAAAATTTAGGATGATTTAAGGATCAAAAGTATGATGGTGAAATGAAAGATGGATAATATGGATGATTAAAACTCTTGAGAAATTTTGAAGGAGATGTTAAACTTTAGGACTTTGGATTTTGATGTTTGATTTTGATTTGGGATTTTAGATTTGATTTGATTTGGATTGTGAACTCATAAAATATAAGAGGTTAGATATTGTCCTAAAGTGAATTTGTCCTCAAGATGCTAATTTGACTAAGTGTGAGAAGAAGGATTCATCTAAACACACCTAACCAAACAAGATGATTTTTGATTGGGTTTTGATTTTGGATTATGAACTCCTAAACCCTAGGATGTTAGATGTTATCAAGGGATAAATTTTTCCACGAGGTTTGATAAATTTGATTTAAATGTGTGAAGAAGGATGCATCTACACACATCTAATCAAACAAGATGATTTGGATTTGTTTCAAATGATTTACCCAAATTTTAACATGAAGGATTTTTCCAAGATTTTCAAGAGTTAATGATGAAATGATTTTGGTTTGATGTTCAAAGATGGATTAAGGTTTGATTTTGATCCTATGTTTACCTAAAAAGACACTTGCTTAATAGACCTCAGTTTTGAAGAACATGCTTTACTCTAGACAAGGTGTTCAAATTCCTGAAAAAGATTTGGATTTTGTTGACAAAAGAACTCATACAAATTTGGATTATTTCTTGAAGCTCTTCTATAAAAGTTAAAAAGCAGTCTTCATCTAAATTTGTATAGCGTTGAGAGATGCTTTTGGTGATCTTTTGGAATAAGATCTTTTACCTTTGGTTTCTTGATCTTGATCTTGCATGAAATCATTTGGGACACATGTGTGGGATTCAATTGTATTTAGTCTTTGCTTAATGACTTATTTTTACCACAAACACTTCTTGATTAGGTTTTGGAACTAGATGTCTAATGTTTTAATTTATTCTCATCGCACAAAGTGTATCATGTGGAAATCAAGGATATCAAAGAAAGAGTTACCTAATGTTTACTTTAGTAGGAGAAAATTGAGATGAAATTCAAGTGCCTAGAAACCTCTAAGGATATGAATCCCAAGGGAAATCAAGGGAATGTGAATTTGTTCAAGGATATTTGCTTCTCCTAAAGGGTTTGAGATTTGATTCTCATGTTAAATGTTTGTTTTCCAATGTTCTCGATCAAGCAATGTGTTTTGATTTCAAGAACAAGTACAACCCTATGGATATTTGAGACTATTTGTTGAGTCCCCACTTGGAAAAGTTCAGCTACGCTTACTTTCAACAAATGGTTAGATGCTTGACCCCACTAGGTCCCCTCCACAGCTCAATACTTCTTTCGGGGCAGCCAAGCATCAATACCCATGGCATACCTTCCATCTCTACTAAAATCCGTAAAAGTGTGGGGCAGCTTTAGAATGACCGTTCTTGCACCAACAAATAGATAGGGATTTTGGCCTTTCTACACAAGGGTTTTAATGCAGGAATTTCATTTCTTGGGGAACCATCCACGTGGTGAGAGACCATTTCTACCCTTCTCATCAGAATAATCCTCGTGATATTGGCCTTTGTTCCAATATCCACATTTATATCCTGGGTGGAAGTCGCTTGGCTTTAGTGTGTTCCCGGTTGGGTCGTTCCCTTGGGTGAGTACTTTTCCCACAAGGAAGGCCCTCTAAGATAAACAAAAGCGAGCAAGCTATATCCATAACTCGATCAATCTTTGTTGCAATACAAAGAGAGAGAAACAAAAGCTATATCCATAGTCAATTTGTGAGTATGAAAGCAAGAAACAAAAGCTGCAAATTAAGGACCGTGTTTATTCAATACATTATAGATTAACTAAATATCTTTTTTTATCAATACCACAAGCTTTACATTATGCTCTTAGATCATTAAGCTTAGTAATATAATCATGGATGTTGCCAAAGTTCTTCGGATCAAGACTTATCAATTCATTGTTAATTTAATAGCCTTTGATTTCATCTGTTGTACCATACAAAGATTTTAAATTTTCCCTGTAGAACAAAGATCCTAATACCTACAAGAGACAACAAACAAACACATTAGAAGATTCAAATGCAATTTAAGATCAAAGTTCCCCATAAATCCATTTAACCATGTTCAAAATAGGAATGAAAGCAAGAATACAATGAAAAAGCAATGAAATAGATTGAATCCTATTAAAAATATGCAAACTCTTGATCTTATGGGGGAGTTGGTGCCAATTTGATATGGAAATTGGCCCTTTCCCAACTCCTATGCAAGTTTTGATGATTTGATGAAGATGTGATTGACTTGGTGATTGCTTCAAATGCGCTCCATGAAGAAAACTTGCAATAACCTATCTATGACTTGATGGAATGGATAAAAATTGCTATGTTTGAGGATGGATTTGAGTATAGTAAGTTTACTCAAATTGTGGATGCTCAAATGAGGAAAGAAGCCTCTTATTTATAGAATGACAAGTTGGTGAAATTCCCAAAAAGAAGCAATGTGGGACTAACTTTCAACCAATGGCAAGGTGCAACTTGTCAAGAGATGGATGGATGAAGGATGTGCACATTTTGATGAATGTGCCCATAAATGCATTTAGGTGGAATTTGAAAATAATGAAATGACATGTAAGAGGGAAAAAGGAATGTCTTAAATGCCACTTGGCTCAATGCAAAGATGAAATAAATGTCTTGTTGGAAGGACAAAGTCCACTTGGAAAGATTTCAAATTTGGGAGAATATTCCTCTATTATGTCATGTTGAGAGAAAATAGGGATTTAATAAATGAATTAAATCTATTTTCATGTGCAAGTGGCAAAAGCTAGAGGATGGGACATGCATTAGGATTAAATTAATCAAGGGTTAACTAATTTAGTGAGGGATTAGATGATGTGACAAAATTGACTTAGAGTTATGGGTTGATTTAAATCAAAGATGAGAGGAATGTGATGTTAGAGATAGTTAAATAAATATTTTGGTTTATTTAGCTAAAGGGGATGATGGTTAGATTAAATTAAATAGGGTTTTAATTTATTTAATTTAATGAGATGACTTTAGAGATTAATTAAATAAAATTGATTTATTTAATTAAATAACAGAGCTAAGGTTAATTAGATCAATATTGATTGATTTAATTAACGAGAGAGAATGATTTAATTAGATAAATGAATTATTTAATTAAGAGAGGAAAATTGATGAATTTAATCAAATAAGGGTATTCGATTAAATGGTTAGACTGAGGGATGATTAAGGATGAAACAGTGTTAGTAGTCGGGATCAAGTGTGTAATGCCAATCAACACATTTTATGTGTCTAAATTTCCAAGCATCATAAGAATTTTTACATGCTTCAATCTGAAACATAAGATTAAGGGAAACAAAATTATGAAAGACATCCAAGAGCTTTTGTATGTTCAAGCATCCATTTTATCTTTTACTTATCATATGTAGATTCACCTACTTTTTTTTCAACATATGGAATATACACAATTTTCATTAAGGCATTCCATGCATGTTGATACCATGTTGCATAACTATAAGCTGTTAGCAAAGGAACCTTAGAATTATGCATGTGTGAAGGAAAAAAAGAGCACAAAAAAATAGATAAAAAACACACACACACCAAGAGAGACCCCCCATTTTTCACTCAATAAAGAATCCCCCCAAACAAAATATTATTTGGCACTTTATAAATCAATGTGTTTATAATGTTGGAGTTGTTTTCTAGAGTTTTACAATTGTTCAAAATGGACTCAAATACTAAAAGTACAATAAAATTTCATAATAAGAACTTCAAAATAGCACCAATATGTAGTGCACGGAAAAATATTCACTTTCAAAAAAGAATCTCCTCGATCTGAGGTCGTATGTGAAAGTTACATTTGTTTAAAGTTCAAAAATTGAGGATTGTCCTTTAGATCTGATGAGAAAACTAATTTTCTAGTAAAATGGGATCTCTTAAGCAAAAAATGATCACACCACTGTGAAGAGCATGAACTTTTACCCCCCCAAAAAAAAAATGCACTGAAAAACACCTCTGTATGTGTGAGATATTGTGCTTCGAAGTTCAAGTGTAAAATGCAAAACTTCAATGGTGAGGGGTCCAAATTTTCAAAAAACACCTCTGCCAAATTTAGCTAAGGTCTTGCTAAATATGGAGTCTCACAAAAAATATTTGAACCACCAAATTTATCTTTTTCAAAAAAATTTCAAATTTAGAAGAATGCTATTGTAATGTTCCCTTTTGGGATTGCCCTAAATTTTGCCCTAGACCCACAAATTTGTTGCAGTTAGGGTTACAACTTATCAACTAAATGCTTCAACAAGATAAATTTTTGCATGTTAGATCATATTGAAAATATAATTCATGTGATCAAAATATAATAAATTCCTTGTCTATTTAAGCTATACAAAAAATACATAATTACTTCAAGACTACCTAAACTTGCATATGGAAGTTTTAGTCATAACAGGACTGGGAGGAGATGCAGGATAAGTATGCCTGAAGCTATCCATCTAAGCCCAAGAGTATGAGTGTTCGACCAAGACAACCCACCCCTTGGCCTCAAGTAGTAGGAACGTCCAACCAAGACAATTCCACCCCTGAGGTGGGCTACTTAGTGGGGGGGAGCCCATAGACTGCATCCTCCTAACTTGCTTCCTTCAACCTTACACTTGATTGATCATAGGAAAAGGCATGCATAAATATATATACAATCTATTCATGTTTATAGTGAAGAGTCATTATTACTTATAAATCTCAATAATTGTTGCAAGCATCATTATTGCATAATCACATATAAAGCATATATCTATATACATATACATATATATATATATATATATATATATATATTCATATATATAAATATATAAACTCTAACCATTATTAATTATCTATATATATTTATATTATATATACTATAATCATTATTAATTATCTAAATATATTTACTATATATATAAATTAACAATCATATTAAACTTGAATGGACCGGGAGATCGTTGTTTTGTGAGCTAGTGGACCGGGATGAGGGGGAGGATGCAGAGAAGAGTTTGCAAGTTGTGGACTTGGGCACAAGACCAAGTGTTTGAACTTAGAGAAAAACTTAGAAGAGCAAGATGGTGTCGAGGCAGGATGTTGATGAGATCATGGAAATGCATGACAAGGTGTTATCTAAGGATTTGGAAGCAGCCATAATGTTAAAGGAACTTCTTTAGATGTTGCTTGTTCTTCTCTCTTGTTGTCTAGTTTTTTGTGTGGTTGGTTGTTGGTTGCTGATGGTGTGTTAATTGTTGCTTAATCAACCTATTTTTTGTGTTGGTGGGGTAGCCAATCTACTTTATCTTTGCTACCTTTTCTCTTTTTGTACAGGGTTTTAGGGTCCCTTCAAAACCTGTTTATCGCTGATAAAAAAAAATCATATTAAACTCACCTAAAACATCATACCTTTGATTTCTAACTGTTAGATTGCTGATTGTGTTTTTAGAATATATCTACCTTTTTTCTCCCTCCAACCATGTAATGTAGAAGACCCTTTTCAGCCAACGATCATATGCGATGAGGTTTATTCTTCTTCTTTTTTTCCTTTTTCCATTGATGCCTTTTTGGGTCTTGCATTGATCTCTTTTTTATTGGTCGATCAAGAGTTTCTGGATTGGGGTGTGTCCCTTATTCATTCGTTGCTTCTTTTGGAACCGGTTCACAAGTATTAGCAATATGGGTTGGCTCCTTAGTCTTAGTAATATTGATCACTTTAATCAAGCTGTAATTGTTGTGTCATTATTGTTGGTTAGGAACGATTGGGCTTTGCATGTGCTTCATATTTGTTTTCTTTATTTTATGTTTTTTATTTGTTTATTTTATTTTTTATTTTTTATTTGTTTATTTATATTTTATATTTGGTTTATGAATCAGGCTTTTGTTTATTTTATATTTGTTATTTGTGACATTTGTATTAGAATATTTATGGTAGACATCAATATTCATTTTCATAAATATTATTTTGATAATCATAATTATAATGAACTTGTTAATATATATATTTTATTTCAATGCTTTACAATCTATTATTGTGTATTTCACATTATTATAACGATTATAATATTTAGTATTCATATTTTGATTATTATAATATCATCTTTGATAATTCAAAATATTTTGAATATTTATTTTGTTTATCTTATTCTCGATGTTTTATGTCTTAATGCTACCATTTTGGGGGACATGACAACTATCTAAATTTAATCTTCTCCAAATTTGACCAATTGCCAAATTTCCCTCTAAAACTGGCAAAGCCGCCAAATTTATGGGCACAAAAGTTGAGGTGGGCTCGTAGTATAGAGAGATGCACAGAAAGCCGAAGCAAGTATGGATGCCTTCAATTTTAATATTTAAAATTTTTGTTTGAATTTATTTTTTTTGAAATTTTTAATAATAAAAAAAATTGTTTTTAAAAATGTTGAGCACATGCCAAAGGGTAGCGTGGGGTCCACGCTATGAGGGGCATAGGGCTTGAGCTTTGTGGCTCTGATACCTTGTGTACCACCTAGGTATAGGGGCCTGTGCTTGCGTAGGTACCCTAGTACATATTAATTTTTAATTTTTATTTTTTTTTTTCTTTTTACATTGAGAGGCGTACCACTACAATGACATTTTCTAATTTTATTAGATTTTTTTGATGTATATAAAAACAGTTATGAATTCCAATTTTATTGCATGTCTCTGAAGATAATGCATATAAAGACTCATGAGTGTCACGTTCTACAAAACATTGGCAATGTTGGGTAAGCTTCTGGTGGGAAATAAATACAACTCCATTGCATGGATAAGATTTTAATATTTGTTGGAGGATGTTGTGGATGACTGTTGTGAGAATCATGGAAATTCAATAAATATGAAACCCGCCACCTTTGATCACCTCCCCAACTTTTCCCTATAAATGTAGTTCCATTTAGCAATTAATGTGGACAATTAACAATGAATTGGTTTTTGGACTTGTCTCAGGAGGAATCAAGAGTCCAAGACACATTGATGAAAGTGAGTTCTTAGTGATACAAGATAATGAGAGAAAAGAAAAGAGTTCATTGTCAGAACAAGAAGTTGTAGGTATGGTTCCTTCTTTCTTCGTATTTTTTTCATGTAAAAAATCTCAAATAATCAATGTTAGGGAGACTTATTTAATCTTGTGTGTTTTGTATTTTCTTCTACATAGGTAGGGATGTTGTGCAGTTCGTATGGGACGCTTGGTAATGGATGGTTGAAAAATCCATATATAATATTTTAGTAACAACCTTTGAATAAATTTTGAAGACTCCATTTAGTCTGAATCAATATCATTGCATAAACTTTGCATATATCTCAAAAAAGATGCCAGAAGCATTTAGCTTATGAAAAGTGTATAGGGTAGTCAAATTTGCTAAACCAAAGGAGTGTCATAGATTTTAAACTTAATTTCCACTTCTTTTGTTTGATAGCTCTTATTGGAGTTTTTTTTCTTAAATTTTGAAAAGATCATTACACTATCTAGAGTATCATGACAAATAATAATATCAACATTCTTATAATTCTAATGTAGAAAACACTTATGAATATTCTATAGTAAATATGATATATAGAACTAATCAAAATGGACCCCAGTAGGATTAAAATATGCACCAAATTAACTGCTAACCATTTCAATTATCTTTTAATCAAACTGCTATTTCCCATTGGAAGTTGACAATATATAGGTTACTCATTTTTTCTTAAAAGGCCACAAGATCATGTGCATGTTGCTCTGTCAAATTATCCCTGTCAAAAATCTTCCAATATGAAACTAAATTTATATTGACTATTCATCTTTCTGGTGCATTTGCATCCAGTCCTCCATTCTTTGGTATTATGAAATAGAGAGAAAAACATATTCTAATTACAGGTAGAACCTTTATAAAAATGTTCAGGTTCTACCTATATTTATTATTAGCACTTATAAGTACTCTATTTTGGCCTCTATATGCAATTATTATTATAGAAGCAACATTGTTTACAATAAGCTACCAACTTTAGTCATTGCTCATCTCCAATTGAATAGATACCTACAAAATGGCCACAAATCAGATGAGTTGAAGTACAAATTCATTAGGCTTCTCTCCTTGACTTCAAGAAAATTATTCAATGTACTCTCTTGAAGAAGACCAAGATTGGGGAATAAAAATAAAATATGAAGGATTCCTAGGTGGTCTTACATGATTAAAACATCTAAAGTTAAGCCTCTAAGCAACAATCAAGTATGAATGAAAGTGCAATAGTATTGATTAAAATGTATGGTTTTTGGATACTTGTGTATTCAAGCATGTCATACAACATGGATTTTCTTAAGACCTAGAATTAAGATGTAGAAGGTAAAATGATACTCATTATAATTGAATCCTAGCCTATCATGGTCATGAATGTTATATCAGTATATTAAATCTTTGTAGAACTAACTGAAAGAGCTTACTAATGCATCATGTGATGTATGAAGCTCAGGAATGCAATGGAAAGAGGAGAGAAAAGGTCTACAAAGACAAAAATAGAGCTGCTTTCATTCCATAAAAGAGTGTTTAGTCATTATATCTTCCCATTCCATATTTTCATTAACAAACGAAGAGAAGGTTTACTGTAGGTTTTCAATAGATTTCCAGTAGGTGTTCATTTTTGGAGGCGCCTTTGAAACTTATTGTAGGTTTCCATCAACATACCAACATTATCTTCCATTCTCAAAAACCTATGATAGAATTTTGTCAAATTTTTGATCATTCAAATGGCAATAAGCATAATTTTTTTAGACTTCTACAATTTTTAAGGTCTATTTTTCTGTGAAAGGAGGACTATGTGATGTTTTTCAGCATTGGCACACTATGTTCCATAATTCCTCATGCCCCAAGGTTTCACAACACTCAATTTGTAGATTTGTATAAGGCAGCTAGGGTTTGAAAGATTTCATTATGAAATATCACTTCTGAATCATGGAAGGTGCATCTAGGTTGGTGTGCAAATAACTGAAGTTCAAAGACACAGAGCTAGGGCATGTGAACATGTAATATGTTGATTTGGAGGATAGGATGAAGAGTAGCAACAAAATAAACAAGAGGTTGCAAGCTAGTGGGCTCAAAAAAGCCACTTATTTTCCTATTTCTATTCACAGTCAAGAATTTGTAAGCCTGCACCAAGAATTATGATCCTAAGAAGAGGGAAATATATACAGTAAGTGATCGTGTCCTTGCTAAGTTTGATGTTGATTCCATGGAAATGCTTTCAATTTTTTTCCATATGAAGTGTGCAAGACATAAACATCAAAAAGTGAGGAAATATGGAACAAAAACCTTCAAGAGTGTCAAAAACTAACTTGGAAGACATTGGTTGAAGGAAGCTAAGAGGTTGGAAGGCATAACAAAGTTGAAAAGGAGGAATGAATTCAATGATGGGTTCTCTTTCATGATCACTTTGCTAAACTAAATTATTGGGCAAGAATAAATATTATTCAAACCTTGGATGTTCTTCATCATGAGCTCCATTTGAGAGGGAAAAATCCACTTTTGTTGGGGTTTTTTTTATGAATGATTGTAGTCACAAGTAGTTGCTAGAGTTTGAGAAAACCTGCAAATTCCATGGTGTCCTACTTGGTCTATGCCATGGAAAAGACTAGATCCCTTTTTTTTTACTAGAGTTTCAAGGTTCAATACTACACAAGTCTATAGACACCTACCTCAGTTAGAGGACTATGAATTACTAAAACACTACTGTAGGTGAATGATGCATTCTTAATGAATTTGGTGAGGAAAATGAATGAGCAACATCACATCATGATTTCAAAGCAAGTGTGGTAGTGATTTTTTAGTGGATCAATTGGTTTATACAATTTCCAACATTTTCCTTACATACTTTTGAAATACTCTAGTGATCACAATGGAGTATTGTAGGCAAATTTTTGAGGTGCAATTCTTCTTTAGAGAAAGATAAATAAGTTGAGGATTGGCTTCCCAATTCAACTTGACATCTACAAATGCAAATCAACCCTTGATTCAAAATATCTTAGCAATGCTTAGGTTAAATATTTTATATGAAAAATGTTTATAATTCTAAGGGTTTTCTATATAAAAGATTTGGATTGAGATTCAAACATGTGTAACAAATATAAGGCTATTGGGAAAATTGTGTTAATGAATCTAAAGTGAGTAGAAGAGAATATAGTTGTATGACTGTTAAACAATTGGTCAATATGACTCTTGAGGAGATACTTGAGGATCTTTTAGATTTAGAGTTTGAAATTATATCATAAGGTTTAAGACTTTAGACATGGATTGGCAACCTCTACCTTTTGTGAATTGGTGAATCAAAGAAAGTATTTCAATCCAAGACTATAGTGATCTAAAACAAGAGGAATTTATAGGATAAAATCTCTCAAAGAGTATAAAGGATAGTAAAAGAAAGGAGCCAAATACAAGAAAGGTTGTACCTTCTTCACAACACACATAGGAAAAGGTTGTAGCTTCATCTTCTTCACATACAATAGGAGATGTAGGAGTTGTTGGAGGTAGTGAAGGTAATGAAAAATAAAGAAAGAAAAATTGTAAAGCCTTAATGACATAGATATAGTTCTTGAGCTCAAAAAATTCAAATCGGTGACAAGGAAGAGTGTGAGGTCTCCTTTTCGGCAATAATTGAACTTGGAACCTTAGGTTATTTCTCTGATAGAAGTAAAAATATTTCTTGGGAATAACTTAGCAAACCCAAAGATCAAGATTTTTTCAATTAATGGGGAAAATGGATTAAGGGTTAGGGAAAAATTGGGAAAAAATTCTTTAGAAATCGGATAAAAATTGTCAATAGAAATTTGAAAAAATATAGAAATCCTAAATTTTTTGACCAAAAAGTTGCAAAAAAATAGAGGAAAATCGTGATTTAATCTGGATTTTTCTCAAGATGATCACAATTCTCTCATGATTTAATTGCATTTTTGGTCAAAGATCAATTACCCATGTTTTTAAAAAAATCACATTTTAAAATTGAAAAGGTCAACAACTTCCATGAGAGATGATTTTATGAGATTAAATTGAGAGTTGTGCTTCTATGATCTCTTTCGTTCCTACCTCTCTCTATCATGCATCTACTCATCCTAGGTCCCCATCTTAGTCGCCTTTTCACCATTCTCCACTACTTGCACCCAAGGATGTCACTTTGCATCCACATCCTGAACCCCTTCCCTTTCACCTTTTCCACCTCATTCTTAGAAGCCCCCATCTCATGTCCTCTCACCATTCATTCTTCTAAGTCACCTATCATTACCATTCATTCTCCTCCAAGAACCCCTCTTAAGAGACAAGAACAAGTGAGATAAGTGCTTGTATGGGTGAGATCTGACCTTACTAGAAAGAGTAATATTGTATGTTCACACCATAGTCACATTATATGCGAAAAGTAGAAGAAAATAGGGCGAAAGCCTTAGAAATTAACTAATGTAAAATCTATACTTATGTTTTCAATACAATCAACACTTGTATAAATAAAATGCATTCTTCTTCATTTGACTATTATTAATTTCTAATAAAATAATTTAAATGACAAAATACAAACATTTATGCACATATAAAATAATAGCTCCACAAAGATATCTCCCTGCATTATTTAGATGGATTATTAAATAAGATAACTAAAATA
Source organism: Sequoia sempervirens (assembly GCA_007258455.2). Lineage (NCBI taxonomy): Eukaryota > Viridiplantae > Streptophyta > Pinopsida > Cupressales > Cupressaceae > Sequoia > Sequoia sempervirens. The sequence goes on from VDFB02371869.1 coordinate 54,861, forward strand.
GTTTTAAAACACTTATAATAAATGTTTTTAATATTCAAAAATCCTTTTTTTTAAATAATAATATATTTTTTAAAAGTAGGAAAATAATATATTTTTAAAAATTTGTACTGTACTATATGTAGGTGGGGTTGTACAGCTCTTCCTGCTAAATTTTTTTGCCTCAAATTTGACTTTCTTTATTTTTGACTTTTTGGTAGTCAATATTTAGGTTTTGACACCTTCTGAGCATGATGGTGAGTTTTTTTGGCCTCAAAACATTATGAATTGATAGCTACCTTCTGGAACCTCTCATAAAACCTCTATTCTTCAACCCTTCATAGATCTCGCATCTGGTGTCCAATTTGGACAAAATTAAAGCCAATTCTAACTTTATCAGCTACTTTGAACTCAATGGTGACATCAAAATGTCTTCAAGAATCTTTGTAATACCTAAAATAAAAGGAAATAGAAAGGAATCCCCACCAGAAACTGAGATCTTTATCAAGAATTTCTGATTCTCCAGGTCATCATAAGATGCAAGAGAAGAGCATACTTTGCCTTCAAAAATGGACTGAAAACACTGCTAACCCACAACTAGCTTTAATACCATGTTAGATTTAGCTATGAAGCCACCCAAGATTAAAATGAGTGAAGGAAAACAAGAAAAGAGATCTAGAGATGAATAAAATCAACACATTCCCTTAGCATTGAACTAGCATTCCATATGACTAGCCAAGGGGAGGGGTGAGTGTTGTTTATATAGAAAAATAATGGCATGTAATTCCAAGAGGATTAATAACTCCCAAGTACCCATAATCTAAGTGGGAGTTTTACCTACTTGGTAAATTCCAGATTATATAGTTATGCCTACTTAGGTAAAGACAAGAAATGGTTATGAGAGGTGGCATAAGAATCCAAAAGAGGGTGTGAGTGACACATGTAATTGATAGATTATGCCACATGTCCTCATCCTAACCATTCTAATATAACCTAAGAAAGTTTAATAATGTGTGTAGGAAAAATAAATATTTCCTAAAATAAGGGAAATAAAAAACCTACACCAGTTGCTACTTGAAGGATATGTAGCTTAATTTGGTCCATTTGTCCCATGATCTTTGTTGTAACTATAGGCCGTTAGAGAAAAATTTACTACAGATCATTTGCATCACTTTTAGTGTTTTTGAGAGTGTTGATATGTCCTTCCAATGTGGAGTGAACAGTGGCACACATCTTTCTCTCTTCTATTTTTTCTTTCTACAATTTTGTAAGGATGTTTTATCATATGTTGGCTACTTGTAATTGTGTATCTTGCATCACCCCATCTACTAACATTTTAATTTGTACTATAAGAGGTTTGGAAGGGTCTACTTGTACTTGAGGGAACTTATTTTGTATATCCTTGATTATATCTTCTAATTACTTTGTATTATCCACATATTATTTTAGAATGTCCTCCCTAGCTGTCTGGTGGAAAATATTGCCTAGTTGAAAATTTTGCAAAGGGTGAATGTTGGATAGATTAACTTGGGATCCAACCAAAGGTAGTTGGAGCAATTACAAAGTGGCTACAGGTTGAAGCTACTTTTTCTTTGCTAGGATATCCTTTATTTATTGCATGGGGGAAGTGGCTATAGAGGATGATGGTTGGTCTGGGGATGTTGGAGAAGGAGAATGGACATATTGTCTACTAGATGGATTCATCTCTGTAGAAGGGGAAGACGAGACCTCTTCATGTATTTTACTTCTTCCTCACAAATTTACTTGCAGGCCTTCTCTATAGATTCCTTGATTTTATCTTGAATTTGTTTTGTAATCCTTGGTTTCCACAACATTAATTTATCTAGTATTTACTTTTATTGAAGTTCCCTCACCTGTATTTTAGCTAATTTATCTTTGTGGGCCTTTGTGGTTGAGGAGGCCACCTCCACAATTATTGCTTCTTTAATTTGTGCTTCTTCTTATGCAACTTGTTCCCTCTTTTGACATAATGTTGCAACTAGAGGTGGTGATAATAAGTCAATTAGTGTTTCCAATGTAGTGTTGGAAGTGACCATAATAAGCATTGCTTCTATTATGGCCCTATTTTGTGCTCCCATTTCCTAATGCACTTGTAAAGTATGTTTAATAATCCTTTCTTGAACAACTCATTGTATAATGTGCCCTCATTCATTAGAATTTTTTGTTTTTCTTTGACTATTTTTTTTCTTGGATCAATTTCTTAGAGGGAGATTTCTCTGTGTGTGATTTGTGCTTTAGCCTCTTTTGTTTCCTCTTCACACTCATTTGAAGGAGTGCCTCTGATGCTTCTTCTACTAAGGATTCTTTTTGTGGTTGTGTGGTAGCTATTATCCTCTCTATCCTACCTTTGTTTCCTTTGGGGTGTGTAGATGTAGTTAGGGGTGTTCCTATCTCAAGTCTTTCAGGCCTTGGTGGAGTAGATGTGATTTATTCTTCTAGTTTTTCTTTTCACAAGCCCCATTTTTCTCTATTCTTATCCATATTCTCCTCTACTTTCTTTTTTCCCAAGTATCCATGAATTCTTGATAAGTTTTAAAATTATTTTCATTAGTGTCTTTTGGTAGTTGAAGCAAAGTGGTTGCATATGAGTCAATTTTTGTTTCTTTGACTTCATATCATGGTAACTTGGGTATCTAGGACATTCTTGGTTCTATCACCTCCATCAAAGTATAATCCTTATCCACCAATAATATGATATATTCTATATATTTGCATACTACATCATAGGAGATGTGTTCCTTGTCCTACAAGTTTCTAAAGGGATTTGAAGAAACCCCAATATATCGTCATATTGGAGGTGACATCTTAAAAATCATTAATATGGTCCTTTATCTATGTTTTTATTGGTCTTGTAGCATATATTTCCTACAAATTCTATCAATTCACTCATGAAATAGAATGGTAAAATGATTATTAAGTTCCCATACTTGAACTAATAGTGGGACTGCTTGGCACAGTCTAGGTTATCCAATAGTTCTTGGTGGAGTACCTCATAGAGGTCAACATCCTTCCCCTCCACCACCATTTGATAAGGCTTGTCTAGGTGCATATACTCATCATGGATCTAGCTTAAGATTATTCAGACCCACCCTTCCTCCTTTGTGAAGTCTAGGAACTCCTTCCAAATGTCTATTTTTTCTCATGTATTTTGTTTTGTTGTGGAAGAGAGATTTGTGTACCTATTTGTAGTAGGGTTAGCCATAGGGTTTCAAACTTTGTGTGATTTAGTTTAGTTAGAGGGGTGCAAACATACTTTCATATGTATTATGTGTAGATTGTTAGGGTTAGAAGGTAGATATCTATTAGTTAAATGCAGATTTAATCAATAAAACAAAGAAATAAAACACATAGAAATTTTGGACAGCAAAAGAAGAACACAAAATTTTAACGTGGTTCACCCAAAACCGGGCTACATCCACCAACACAAGGTCCAATATATATTAAAATTCTAGTAAATAACCTTTACAATGCATGCAACAACATCTGCAACCTGTAGCAACATTTTTCATCACGTTTTTCACTTGTTGTTTTTACACAACCATTGCTACGGGTACCCATAGTGCTTCCTACGTTTTTCCAGCCACTGCTCTACAAATTTCTGCTAATTTTTTTCAAGACCTATTTCCTTTAAAACTCATTCCTGAGTGTTCCAATATGCTCCTACACATGTCCCATTAATTACCAATGAAGTGTGGCCATTGGTTGTGCCTCATGCACCCAATAAAACATTTTATTTGGGTGGCTACATTTAATATTTTCAGTTGTATTTTGACTTTATAATAAAAAATATTGTAACTAATCACTTCCAACTATAACTAATCACTTCCAGCTGGAACTAATCACTTCCAACTATAACTAATCACTTCCATCTGTAACTAATCCCTTCCAACATTTAATATTTGTTTGTAACCACCTTTTAGATACAAGTGCAACATAAATATTTAATAAGTGAAAAAATAAAATAAAATAAGATAAAGATGAAGATTTTATTCAAGTTTGATTGGTCTCCGTAACACAACAATCTCCCACTTGGAGATAGATCAGAATCCACTCCATACCATCTCCCACTTGGAGATTGATCAAAACATTACTGGCCCTACAATTCCCACTAAAAATCAACACCTTGGACCCTACAATCCTTCTTACTTAAATTCAACCTTGAAGGCCAACTGAAGTTGAAGAGGAGCTTAGCTTCTCCCTTCTCACCACCTTCATAAACATATCCGTTGGATTGTCATTTGTATGTATCTTTTCCAGCTTTACATGTCCATTCTCCAACACCGACTAAATGAAATGATATGTAACACCCACCACGAAACCCTAGAGAATGTCACACATAACAAAAGCGAACAATTTTTTTTTTTTAAACTGTAATTAAACAAGTAAAGTAAACTACACTAACACATACATTCTCTAAGGTATGTGACGATGCTTACTTACAAAACCCATTACTAACAAAAGCTACTAAATATAACTTATATCTATTGCTCGTGAATTAAAGATCATACATCCAATAACATTAAAATACATCACTTAAGCTATAAAGTACAATAATGATTAATTCACATATTGCATTTATTCAATATTACAATTACAATTCTCATTTCCAAATGAGATAGTTTATACAAAAGTGTTACAATTACAAATTACAAAGATTCTCCTCGAATACAATTAAGGAGTAATACAATTACAAGGTATCCAACAGATACAGTGAGAACATGAAAGAATTACAAATCCACTAGTATACATGAGCTCTCCAATCATGAAGTACCCACCATCATGAACAAGAACTGGGGATCCACAGTGTAAGGTGCACATTCCACCCAACCAAGTGGTACCCGAAGGACCATCCCCCGTGCTAGGAGATAGTAAAAGAGCTTCCTAGGAAAAACCTACAACCTCTAGGCACATGAAAAAATAATACTAAACTATACAAGTACAATACTAACAAAATGGTTACAATGCTTCTAGATAACAATGATCAACTACACAATACAAAAAACTGACTGACGGTTGTCATAGGAGGAGTGTCATCACAAAGTTGCATGGGTTACCCTAGCAAATCTTCCTAGGCTTCGGTCCCCATCTTGGGTTACCTTGGTGACCTCTTACAAAACCCGGCCCCACATGCAATCCAATGCAAAATTGATTATCTTTCATACAGACAAGATAACGATCTTTCCATTCCAGGCCTTCTCGTCTCATCCCAAGTCTTTACTAGCCCTTGAGTCCATAAGTGAGGCATTAACAAAAGTTAAGTGTTTAAACTACCCCTTTTTGCCTAACATATTTATTTAGTTTTCACTGATTAAACTAACTCTACATGAGTTACCCTGACACCACTTTGTGTGTCGGCCCCCATGAAAAGCCACTCCCCTATTAACAACCTAAGGAATCAATTCCACTAACATTGGGTTGACAAGGTGCACATAAATCAATTACAAATACCAACTCAATAATAATATACAACACAACCTGTTCATAGAACTAGGTGTCCATACTTAATAAAATACCACGTACACTGCCCAAGTTATTACAAAAGCTAAACTATCATGAGTTACAACCCAATATAAAAGAAACACATATGGAAGTCTTATAAACCCATTTAACCCAATTTGCTCAATCAACATGAATAAAAGAAAACACTGCTTAGAAAGCATTTCAGGCAATTAAATAAACCATTGTTAGGATTTCCTAAATCCAATTGACTCAATTAACATCACTTGCAAATACTCAAAAGTAAATATAATTACATTGCAACATTAAGGAATTCTAAAACTAATTGTTTAATTCTATTTTCCTCAATTACACATAATGATAAAAATCATTTTTTTTAAATAAAATCATTTTATTATAAAATAAATATTTGCAACTATTATAATAAAATAATCTTAAGAGAATTATATTTAAATATAAATATATATTAAACATATATATATAATTATATACTTAATGTATATACAATTATATACATATATTTAAATATATATTTATAAAATCAATTTAAATTCTCAAATCATTTAAATAATATCCAATTATTTAAAATATATAATATATATATTATATATACAATATATGTATAATATATATAATATATATTATATTATATATATATATATATATTATATATTAAATAATAAAAAGAAATATAATATATATATATATAATATAATATAATGAAAAATAAATTTTATAAAAAATAAACCCTAACAAAAGGCAGGGGACACAACCTGGGTTGCACCCAGCGTCCCCTATGGAGGTTGTGCTACCTGTGGCAACGCTTCCCCCACAATTTGTGGGGAGCGCTGCCACAACAACGCACCCTCCATGGGTGTGACTGTGGCAGCCACATCTGTGCCCTCCCAAAATTTTTTAAAGTTTAATTTTATTTATATTTTTAATTTTTTTTTCTCAAATTCCCCAACTTCGTCGTATGACGATTTTCCTAAAAAAATTCAATCAAAATTTTTTACTGTAAATCAAAATTTGTACATGCATATTTATATATATTTATAAAATATATCAGAACAATTGTCCAAAAGGACTGATTTTCACCAAAAATATTCTACATAAGGGGATTTACAGTTTTAAACACGGGATTTCAATTTTCAAAGAATTTAACAGAGAATCTATTTTCCAGAATTTTAACTGAGGATCTTCATTCATTCTTACAGAGGTTTTCTATTTTCTTTTGTTGTTTTCATTTTGAATTTCCTATTGTTTTAATTTCTTTTCCCTATGGAAGATCTAAGAATTTCTCAATTTTTCTACAAAGATTTTCAAAAATTCACAGCAATCCTTTCAAAATTTAAAATCAAAACTTCTAAACAATAAAGCAATAAAGAACCTATTTTCTGAAGTCTAAAGAAATAAAATTTGAAGTTGAGCTTCCTCTTCCAAAATCTCCACTTCCAGACCAAATGTAAAATTACAGAGCCAAATCTTTCTCCATTTTAATAGCCCAAATTTTCCAAAAATAAAATATCCTTCCATTAACTTTTCAACACTTAGTCAAAATTCTAAAATATCTCTTTCAACCACTATAGTTATTTCCTCTTATGCATTCAAATTTTATTTTTTCTGTTAAATAATTTATAACACAATTTAATTTTCAAATAAATTTAAATCACTTAATCTATGCACTTTACAAAACAACTTTAATTATTTAATTTATTTAATCAACAAACTTAATTTAATTAATTAATTTATCCATTTAATAAGATAAATTTAATCAATAGATTAAATTACCTTACCAATTGAATAAAATAAAATAAAATAAAATAAAATAAAATAAGAATTTTAATCTAAAATACATAAATTAACATTTACAACCACTTAACATTAATTTTCACATATAATTTCCACCGATAATAAATTATCAAAACATCAAAGATGACATGACTCAACAACAACAAGACACAAATTGACGACACACTATGATAGGGTTTTTGGTTTGACAAGGCCACTCTGTTACTATCTCCCTATCAACATAACCATTGGGAAAGTGGACACACTCAGACCTATGAAGCCAGGTGGAGACAATGTCCTGTACCTGCAATCCTACAAACAAGATAAGTGTTGAACATGCATATAACATATAACATAACAGACACATTGTAAAGAGAAATCGCAAAATCACCAGGCGCTTGCATGCGAGTGAAGTAATCCCGTCCCCTTCACCAATACAATCACACAAGACTGACGAAATTAAAGCATCATTAATCAACAGATAAGCATATATCAATATTAACAACTATGCTAATAAAAAACATAACATAAAACCATAAACATCCATATAGTATATCATCACATCAAAATATAACACCATTATCGCTCCAATGTCAGCGATCATAAAACCATAACAAGGTATCAGGGCCGATCATAGTAAAGGTACTGTCTAACAACATAGCAAACTGAAGGGGTGCTACATGATATCTCAACTGTATGTGTTTAGTTTTAGGGTGTAAGGTAGAATTCTTTGTAAGATGTATAACACTCTAATTGTTCGTAAACAAGTAACCGGTAGCTTGTTGTTTTCCCAACTTTTCCATGAAAATTTGTAGTCATATCATCTCTTTTGTTTCCTTTGTTGCAGCTACATACTCTGCTTTTGTGGTGGATAAAGCAACCACCTTTTGTAACTGAAAAATCCAATTCACTGTTGTCCTGCCAACTGTAAATATATAACCTATGGTACTTTGCCTGGTATCTATATCCCTTGCTAAATATGAGTCAACATAGCCTTTTAAATTATTATTAGAACCCCCAAAATATAATCATTTATTGGATGTAACTCTCAAATACTTGAGAATCCATTTTATTGCGTTTCAATGCTCAAATCCGGGATGACTCATATACCTGCTAACAACTCCTACGACATGTGCAATATCCGGTCTCGTGCATACCATAGCGTACATTAAATTTCCTATAGCTAAAGCATATGGTACCCTGTAAATTTTTTCTTCCTCCTCTTGTGTCTTTGGACACATATCCTTAGTCAATTTGACATGACTGGACAAAGGTGTGTTGACAAATTTTGCATTCTCCATATGAAATCTCAACATCTTTTCAACATAATCACCTTGAGATAAAAACAATTTTTTGTTTTTCCTATCTCTTGTAATCTTCATACCAAATATTTGTTTTGTTGCCCCCAAATCTTTCATAGCAAATGAATTTGCTAACTGTTGTTTTAACTCCTTTATGTGATCCATGTTAGACCCCACTACAAGCATACCATCAACATATAAACATAAAATAATGTAGCTATCATCATCTAACCTCTTAAAGTAAACACAATGATCTGAATTACACTGGCTGTAGCTTTGCTCAACCATAAAACTATCAAATTTAATATACCATTTCTGAAGTGCTTGCTTCAAGTCATATAAACTTTTCTTCAATCTGCACACTAGTTTCTCCTTACCTTTTACCTCAAATCCTTATGGTTCTTCCATATATATTTCTTCTTCCAAATCACTATGGAGAAAGGTTGTTTTAATACCAAGCTATTCTAAATGCAAATCTTCAGCAGCCATAATACTTAAAAAAGTACGAATAGAAGTCATTTTAACATCCAGAGAAAAGATTTTATCAAAATCAATACTCTTTTTTTGTGCAAATCCCTTTACAACTAACCTGGATTTAAATCTTTTCTTACCTTCATCTTCCTCTTTCAGCCTATAAACCCATTTATTTGGTAAATTTTTTTTACCTACAGACAACTTGCATAAGTCCCAAGTCTAATTTTTCAACAAGGAGTCCATTTCTTCTTCCATTCCATGCTCCCATTGAACCTTGGCATCCACCTACATAGCTTCATCATAGCATTCCGGTTCACCAACATCAGTTAATAAAATTGAATACAAAGAGAGAAAATCTTTCTAGAGGTCTACTTATCCTTGAAGATCATCTAACATTCATTGGAGTTTGTGGTATTTGTTGTTGTTGTTGCTGCAGACCATGAGGAACCACTAGAACATCTCTATTCAGAGTATCATCCAACACTACATAATCATTTTTTTTCTTCTCATGTTACTACAACTGATTTTTGTACAACACTTTCTCATTGAATATGACATCCCTGCTTCTCATAATTTTCTGATTTTCAAAATCTCAAAGCCTGTAACCAAATTCATCAATGTCATTTCCAAGAAATATACATTTCTTTGATTTAGCATCAAGCTTGGTTCTATTTTCTGAATCTACATGTGCAAATGTTTCACAATTGAAGGTTTTGAGAAAAGAATAACTCGCCTTCTTACTTGTCCATGCTTCCTCTGGAATACCACAACCCAAAGGATTAGATGGACCTCTATTAATTAAATAAATAGTAGTGTTTACAAATTATGCCCACATGTTTAAAGGCATCCTAGCGTGCAATCTCATAGTTTGTGCATGCTCCATTGTTGTTCTATTTATGCACTCAACCACTCCATTTTATTGTGGAGTCCTTGGAACCATTTTCTGCCTACGAATACCATTAGAGGAACAATAATCTTCAAACTCTTTATTGCAATACTCACCACCATTATCAGATCTGAGACATTTTAACTTATTACCTGTCTCATTCTCAACCAAGCTTCTCTATTTTTTAAAAGTTTCAAATACATCAAATATTTTCCTAAGGAAATAGATCCATACCTTCCTTATTGCATCATCAATAAAAATGACATAATACCGTGAGCCATCTAGAGAAGATACTTGAGTTGTTCCTCATACATTCATATGCACAAGCTCCAATTTTTCTTCTTTTTTTTGCTTCCCATCCTTGAGAAAAATAACTCTCTTTTGTTTTCCATACACAACTTTCATAGAAATCCATATTAACACATTTTAGACATGGTGAAACACTCTTTGAATGAAGTACTTTCATACCTTTTGCACTCATATTCCCAAGTCTATTATGCCACAGTGCTGATTTAGAATCTACAACAACTGTCTGATTTTTTGCTTACTGAACTGCAACAACTGTTCTTGAACATTGGTTTTTATCTGCAACAGCTAAAGTAAAAGGAATAGTATGACCTGTACAAAGATATAAGGTGCCTAATTTCACACCTTTTGCTACCACTAAGGCACCTTTTGTAACCTTCTAATTTTTATCGCTAAATGTAACAACACAACTTTCATCATCTAGTTGCCTTGCTCAAATTAAATTTTTGCTTAAACTTGGAATGTGGCTTACCTCATGTAGTAGCCAATGATTCCCATTCTGCAACTTAATCTTGATTCTCTCATTTCCAACAATTTGATAGGGTTCATTATCTCCCAAATTAAACAACCCACAATCTCCTTGGACATAATCAAGAAAGTAACTTCTATGGGGCGTAGCATGAAATGAAGCCCCTAAATCTAACACCCAAGAATCATCAACATTATCAAGGGAAATAATCAAAACATCCTCATTAGATTTATTACTTATCCCATTTTCCTCTTTATTGCCTTATTTTTTGTCTCCTTTATTTTTTCGAGACCAACAATCTTTCTCTAAATGACCCGGCTTACCACAGTACCAACAATCCCTCTTATCTCTAGATTGGGACCTCTTAGTCCTTTGATTTTCCTCATAATTTTCCATGACCTCCAGAATTCTTTCCTCTCCTTTGTTCTATCCTTGCTTTCTGCATTCAAAACACTATTTGATGTAGATGTACCACTTGAGCTTTTCCTATGAATTTCCTCACTCAAAATAACACCAACAACATCATCAAATTTCAACATATTTGAACTAGAAACAGAATTACTAACTTCCATTATCAATCTATTCCAACTTTTAGGCAAAGAACACAAAATCAAAAGATCCCTAACTTCTTCATCAAAGTTTACATTTAAGAAGTTAATTGACTGGTAACTATATTGAATTCATTTAAATGATTAGCAATTGACCCACCTTCTACCATTCTCATATTAAATAAAAACTTTATAAGAAATACCTTATTCGAAGTGGAAGGATTTTCATATAACTTTTTCAGGGTTTGTATCAACTCTTAAGTTATCTTCGCTATTGAAATATTAAATGCCACCGATTGAGCTAGACATAAACAGATATTGCCAAGTGTCTTTCTATCCAAAATATCCCAATCCTCATCAGAAATAGCTGTTGGTTTCTTGGTTTTCCCTTCCAATGGCCGCCATAAATCCTTCTAATAAAGATAGTCCTCCATTTACATCTTCCATAACTAAAAGTTATGCCCATTGAATTTTTCTACCTTCAACTTACCCTCGTTTTCCATAATTCACACTCAACCGTGAGACTCCCACTCAACCATGAGACCTTCCTACAAAGGATAATTGAACACAACCCGCTCTGATACCACTTTTTAGGGTTAGAAAGTAGATACCTATCAGTTAAATGCAAATTTAATCAATAAAACAAAGAAATAAAACACACAAAAATTCTAGACAACAAAAGAACACAAAGATTTAACGTGGTTCACCCAAAATTGGGCTACATCCACCAACACAGGGTCCAATATATATTAAACTTCTAGTAAATAACCTTTACAATGCATGCAACAACATCTGCAACCTGTAGCAATGTTTTTCATCATGTTTTTCACTTGTTTTTACACAACCATTGCTACGAGTAGTCGCGACGCTTCCTACGTTTTTCCAACCAATGCTTTGCAAATTTTTGCCAATGTTTTTCACGATCTGATGCCTTTAAAACTTATCCCTATGTAAACCCACAAAACTGGTTTACAATTTCAGCGAGGAAGGAAAAGTTGCAAAAAATGCCCCCCTACAAAAATAATTAGTTTTTGGGGGTTTGAACGAACATTTGGTTCAAGCGAACCCAAAGGGGGTTCGCTAGATCCCCCCTTTAAGAAAACCAATCAAATGTTGGGTCCCACATTTCCCAGGAAAAAAATAAAAGAACAGGTTATGGAAAGGGGGTTCACTCGAACCCCGGTTCAAGTGAACCTTGGTTTGAGCAAACCTCCAAGGGGGGTTTGCTCAAACCCCCCTTTTCCCCCTCTGAACCAAAAAAATCTCAAATTTTTCCCTTCAAAGCTTGAGTTGAGGATGAAAATGGAGGAGACTTCACAAACCCAATTGGATGATGGTAGTCCTTAGAAAGAGCTATCCAATGAATATAATTTTAATATGTTTTGATTTTATTATGTATTTGTTTTTTTAGTTTGATTAAACATAGGTTTTTCACCTAAAATCAAGCTCTCTATTTTGCACATGTGGAAAAATAGTAGATTAGCAAAAAAAATTAAAAATATGAGTGCACTAGATATTGAAGTCCTTGATCCAACAAAAAAAATTGAATTTCAATACATACAAAAAAAGTTATGTTGTATACGGTTCGCCTATGTCTGAATTGTAATTGGTTTGACTTCAAAACTTGATTAAAGAAAAAAAATTCAATAAAACACTATGAAACCAATTGGAAGCACAAGATATCAGAGTTAAAAATCTAAATTGGAAAAAATTAGAATTTTATGCTTCATGGAAAAAAAGTTATGTTGTATACGGTGAGCGTCACTCCATAAAAATGGTGTTTAATAAAAAAAACTAGTTTTCAAAGGAGATGGAAAAAGAAGTGCAATATGATTCCAAATTTTTTTAAAAAAATATATTTAGAATCTACAGACAAAATGTCACAAATCACTAGTTTGCATCATCTTCAAATTCCTCACGGTTTAGCCACTATAGGTGCCCGAAAGTGAAGATTTGGTTAGAAAAAATCAGTTCAGTGTCTAGTTTGGCCAAAAATTGTAAACCAGTATTGTGGGATCACCCCCCCGACTATTCTAATATGCTCCCACACATGTCCCATTAATTAACAATGAAGTGTGGCCATTGGTTGTGCCTCATGCACCCAATAAATTTTTTTTTTGGGTGGCTACATTTAATATTTTCAGTTGTATTTTGACTTTATAATAAAAAAATATTGTAACTAATCACTTTCAGTTGTAACTAATAACTTCCAACTGTAACTAATCCCATCTAGCATTTAATATTTTTTTGTAACCACCTTTTAGATACAAGTGCAACATAAATATTTAATAAGTGCAACAAATAAAATAAAATAAGATAAAGATGAAGATTTTATCCAAGTCTGATTGGTCTCCATAACACAACATAGATGAAATTGGTTGGAACTTTAGAGAAGGCCTTTTTAGGACCTACCTCCATCGCTTTGTAAGGGAAATTCTTGTTTTTGGATGGGGTTTTTGGGAGATGTCTATGAGAGTAGGTGCAACCATTTTTGTTACAATAAATTAGTTTACAACAAGGAACTTTAACTTGCTAGGGTTTTATAGCTAGAGATTATGATTGTGCAGGAATAACTAGTATATGCAAAATGAGTTTAGTGAGGATTGTGTTGTATATTTATAGCATTTACCTAGGTGAGAACATTAAATTTTATAGTTTTCCACATCTATCTTCCATTTATTTTTCCTATGACTCCTTTTTGGTGGGTAAGGTTATGATATATTAATACAACTATGATATATTTATACAATGTGTTCAATAATTTGGGGTGACATGTTAGTCTAATGAAATAGGTGTTCAAACTCAAACTTGTGCATCATAAGTGTTGTTATAACATACTCTATTTTTGTGTAATGGTAAATATTTCATGGCTTTTTTGTTTTCCTATTTTCATTTCATGTGTTGTTTTAATACGTACTTTTGAGTTATGTCATCTAGGGTTAGTGTATAAAGAGCTATTGTATCACTACAATAGTTCAATGTGTGACCTCTCTTTTTTGAATATGGTGCACTTGTTTTGATTTCTTAGGGGAAATACCTAGGTTAATTTCTTGCACACCACTCGATCTTTGCAATATATTTCCTTTATCTATGGTATGTTGTGATGCCTTTTCTATTTGTTTTTTATCATAAAAACTCTCTTGAATCCATATACCTTCTGGGAGGTCAACTCGTGTTCTTGCATCCATGCATTTAATATATCCTCATTATCTATGTTACCATCGTCACTTTCTATTTCAATTTCTCCTTCACTATTAGGTTCCTCCATTATATCCATTTTAGCCAATTTAGAGATTGAATATGTCAATATTGTATTCTTTTTCATCCTTGATGCAAATTGACCTTTGTCTCTGCAAGATGATCACTAACAACATAGCAAAAAATAATCTTCCTTGAACATCAACTCATCAAGAGTGCTCTATTCCTTTGAATCATACTCAAGAGAATGAACGATAACAAGACATGCAAAAATTGAATATGGGTAGCATGTTCTCATTATACTTAATGAAGATACTACAACATTCCTTTAATTCAAAATAAAAAATGACACAAAAATAGAGATAGTACATCAACTTGTAAAAAGCCAACAACATAGGTCAAAAAGGACACCTACATTACATACCATCCTCATATAGGAACAAACTTAAGCGAATGCCAAAGTTGATCAAACTAATAAGGAAAACTTGAAACAATCTAATAGAAGTTTTTACACAGCAAAGAAAAGAATCCAATCCACTACCTATCCTATTCCTCCCATACCTTTTCTAAGCCCTTACATGCCCATTGAAATAGTTAACACCCAAAAAATTATTCCCTACACAACACTAAATCTCCTCAAAACAGAAAAATAAATCTCCCAAAATAACCCCATGATCCCATCCTCTCTTCCCTATTGCGCTAGAGTTTAAATGCCCTTTTTTATGCTACTCACTGCCCATTAAAGGTAGATACATTGAAACTACCAATAACAATTTAATTACTACCAAATTCACTAGTGGGAATCATTGAATGGTTTCCATCATTCTCCCCTTTTGAAAAGAAGTCTAAACCTCTTGGTTCAAAAAAATAAAATTGCATTACCACAAGCAGTTTGGTCTTCAAAGTATTCTCTTGAGATTCCTTGGCAGAATCTAAGCTATCATCGAAGCTTCCAACCCATATTTTTCTAGGGACAAGAGTCCAATGTTGATTCCACCATTCAGTTGGATTGATAAAGCTAGGAAAATTCGCCAAAGCAAAACCAATAAAATAATCACTACTACAATCACTAGTAGACTTGAAACTCTTTCCCTTGCTTCAATCACACTTCACATCACTCCTCTCAAACTAGGTAAGGAAATTACTTTGGACTGAACTCTGAATCACATTCTTGGAAGATCTTTGATGATTGTTCTTATACTCCCACAACTCACTATCTCCTTGAGAATGAAGGGCATAGTCAACTAAAACTTCAACACCTATTTCTCAAGGCACACATGTAATCTTGTTAGTTGAATCTTGTTGCAGCTCTACATCAATTTTTGGTTGAATCTAATTCTTCAAATCATTTACCTTTTTTGCTCCTTAATTTTCCTCCAACTATCTTCTTGGTGGAGCTATTATTTTGTTTTTTTCTTCAAGCTTGAACATGGATTTTGCTAGAATAGACAAAGCTACCACTTCATATGTTCCTTCCTCTTTGCATGGTTTTAAGACTGTTTTCCTTCCTTTATGTTGGACCTCATAGGTGTTCTCTCTACCTCGATGGATGACATTCTGACCATCTTGCCAAGGCCTACCCAACAAAAAATGGCATGCATCCATTGATACTATAGACATGTGAAATTAACATTGTGCACTCAATTCATGTTCATCCGCTCATTAAATGAATCAAACGCAGCAAATCCATTCGCTAGGAAAATTAGGTCTTTAGTCCTAAGGTTATGCATTTAAATAAATCAAAGGCTCACATCATCCTTTAATTAAATAAATCAAACTTTATTTAATTAAAATCTCAAAAGTCATTTCCATCCTTTTCTAATTTAAATAAATCAAATATTTAAGTCCTAAAATTCAAAATCATCTAAGCACCATTAAGCTAACCTAATCATCATTAATTTAATCTAACCATGATTAAATGCTAATCTTACCCACTCGCATTCTCTAGATTATGCCACTTGCACAAATAAATCCATTTATTGATTTATTTAAATCACCATTTTCACTCAACATAGCATTTATGGGGAATATTCCCTCAAGTTTGAAAAATATGACAAGTTGATTTGTCCCTCCAACATTTCATTTATTGCTCATTTTTTTGTCCCCCTCTCAAAATTTATATCACAAATTCAAATTCAAATTTCCCCCTCTTGGGCACATTTCCCAAATCTTGCACATGCATCAACCACTCACCACTTGACAAGTGTCTTCCTCTCATTTGTCCAATCTTATTCCCACATCCTCCATGTTTGGCACTCTTAGCATTTGAAAATATTTAAATAGAGGCTTCATAGTCAAGAAAATCCTCCACAATTTGATCCTCAAATCATATGCAAAGTCACTCTCCTTGAGAACTGATTTTGCTCATCCATATCATTCTTCATAGCAATTTCATCACTAGCTTATCTTGAGCAAGGATTGGGAAAGGGCTATTTTCTACAATGGCACCAATCCACTATGGAATAGATTATTCACCAGGTTTCTTAGGATTTTAACTAGTTTTTTTTGTTATATTTGAAGAGCATAGGTGATTATTTCATAAAGAATACCTCTTGGTTTGATTTCTTTTAACTAACTTCATGCTGATATTCCATGAAATAGGATAAAGATGCAGATTTGTGGTGTTACATTTGGCACTAGAAGTCAAAATACTGGAAATTTTTTTTGTCTGATGGAAATATACGCCTTCAAAATGATATTGTTCTCATCAAAATAAGTCCATCAGTACTATTTTAATGTTTTTTGTTATACATATATCTTGTTCCTCTAATGGCGTTTTAGGGTGGACTCAAAGAGCTGTACGGTAAAGTTATGACAGTGCAGTGAAGAGATTGGTCAAAGATATGTTGTCATCGCTTTACATTGGTCTGAGAATCTTTCAAAAATGACTAATGGCGCGGCTCTCTTTCTTTCAAAAGTTTCACTGTCTAGAATAACTTACATTTGTACTCACAATCTTGAATGTTAGATGAAAGAAATCGATGCTTTTAATGCTGCTATCTTTATCATTACTTTCTTAGAGATTTTTTGGCAGTATTTTCTACATTTAGACGTTTCCTGATAACTAGAAATAGATCAATGTTAGGATAACAATAAATTTCTATCTTTATTTTTGCTCTGATGACACCAGATTTAGTGATAAGTAGAGCAGGATTGACATCATTTCCTTGGGAAATCCGTTGCCACTTAGATTTTCTTGTAAGCTATTGTGATGAGCGGACTAGAAGACTTTAGGGGCTGAGATTTTAAAGAATGAGTTCCTATTCCGTTGACATGACTTTATGGATTGAACTGTCCTCACTGACATCTCATACGCCTATTATTGAGAGTCCCTCACACTTTTTTTCAACAAACCCATTTTATGCATACCTTGCAACTACCGCGTCCCATGAAATCTTGCTTTGCTGTGCATTTCCTTAAGGAATTTTTGTGAAACAGCTCACATGCCTTGTCTATTCTTCTGCATTTGAACTACATTTCACATGCCTTGTCTACACATCCACATTTTTATCTTTTGCATGCATAGGTACAAAGAAGAAGAAACGCAGAAAGAGAAACTATTAAATGAAGAGAAAAAAAGAATGTGTGTGTGGAAAAAGCTTTGATAATGCGGAGTAGAAGATTAGTTTTAATCACAGTGGGACCTGCTGAAGTTACCAAGCCAGGCGTGTTGGTATTTCTATCAGACCATCGTCTACCCAGCAGGATCTTATGCAGAATCAAGGGTCATGCTTCTTTTAGACATCTGGGTTGTTTTTTGTGCCCCTAACAATATTCTTCTTTTCCTACTAATCAACTAAAATACTATCGCTGGCATAGTTTTTGATTTCTATTAAAATGTTGTGAATTAATCAAAACTGATTGCTTATTCTCTTGTTGCCCAACACCTAAGGAACATTTCGTGCCCACCGTGTTGATCTCTTTTCGCTTTTAGGGAGTCATGGTGATTAATGTGTGACCTTTCAATGTTTAGGCGAATGGATATCCGTATTATTTTTTTAGAGCCAATTATGGAGGCCGTTGGTTTTAGGCGTAGGAAAAGAGTGTAGTCAACGCTGTCCTTGGCTTGCCATCTACTGCAGTTCATTTTCAACAACAATAAGTGTCTTTCTTTAGTTTTATGGGCTTTCAGATTTTGTATAAGAGGTTAGGACGAGTAAGACAGATGAGTTCAACAACCCCACAACCCAACGTTTACACTGCTGTATCATTAAAAAATACATGAATTTAAGATACAGTGATTAAGGATTTGAAGATTTTGGCTTTTTGCCTACTGAGGATACTATCTGTCATAAATTTGGTAATTAATTCTGGGCAGAATTAAAATATGATTGATTTGCCTCGAAATGGATGCTGTGATGACTTGTTAGCTATATGATTTATTTATTTTCTTTGTTGAAGTCAATAAAAATATTGAATGCATGTGTAGGTGGCGAGCTTAAGAGTTCTGAAGTATGTGGGCTGGCTATCTAAAGTGGAGCATTTCATGTGACTTTAATATGCTACAGCAATAACTAATGCTGAAAAACTTTCATGATTGGCTTTTCCTGATGATTTATGTCTTTAAAAGAGCTTTTCATGCAAAATATTGTTTGGACTAATGTTTTCTTTAAGGCATGAAGGAATGTTGTTAAATAATTTTTTCTTTTTTCTTTTTTTATCATTGAGTCTTTATTTGAGAACATTCTTTTATTTGAGATTAATGATTAGGTCTAATATGGGAGTGTATTGATCTTTATCATTTATTTATCTGAAATCATTGAATCTCTATTATTTGAAATGGTTCTTAATTTAATATTTTGATCTTCACATGCTTGCCTTTTTGTTTAATAGGTAAAGCGAAAAAGGTACAAAGGCAAACAAAAGGCTTACGAAGGACCAAAAAAGGCACAAGGTACAAACGAAGGAAAGCAAGGAGAAGGCTAGCAAAGGAAAACGAAAGGGGAGAAAACGAGGAGGATATTTGAAAAAAATCGAAGTGTTTTTAAACACTTTAAGTGTTTGTTTAACACTTTTTCACGAAATTTTTTATCTTTTCATTTTAGGACACTAATTTTCATTTGGATTTAAAAAGAACACTTTGTTTTTTTGCAAAGGCTAAAACGAACTTTAGGATCACAACGTACTAGATTTTTTTTGGGATTAACAAATTGAACAAGGCAATTTCTCACACTTCATTTTGTGCTCTAAAAAATGAATCAAATCATTGCTTTGAAGGATAAAATGAATGCGTGTCTTTATTGTTTTGTAATTATTTACATAAAGTAATATCATCAAAAGATGTATGCGCTTCTCTCACGCCTCACGGCGATCTTGAGAATCAAAAGGCTTTTGGTGACATTAAGTTGTGTAAATAATTGCCCATACACACTTCGATTTGGGTTTAAAATTGAACAATATCTTGTGCGAGTGTGAGTAGGGGAATTTTCGCGTATATTCTCTTTCTTTGTGCCATCAAAGATTGATCGAGTTATGGATTTTGTCTTTGCTTGATTTTGTTTATCCTAGAAGGCCTACCTTGGGGAAAAGTACTCACCCAAGGGAACGACTCAATCGGCAACACTCTAAAGCCAAGAGTATTTCCAGCCGGGATATAAATGTGGATATTGGAAGAAACACCAATATCACGTGGTTGACTCCGACAAGGTGGATCCGAAAGGGGAATCTTGCCACGTTGGGTCAACTCCTACAAACGAAAAGTCCTTACTAGAACCCATGTGCTAGAATTTTCCAAAATCCTTAATCTATTTGTTGGTGCAAGAACGATTATTCTGAAGCCGCCCCACACTTTTACGGTCTTTAGTAGAAATGGAAAACATGCCATGGGAGTTTTATGGGTGTTGATGCTTGGCTGCCCCGTATAAGTGAGTGCCATGGAGGGGAGCCAGTGGGGTCAAGCATCTAACCATTCGCTAAAGATAAGTGTAGCTAGACTTGTCCAAGTGGGGATTCAACAAATATTGCCTTAACACATCCATAGGGTTTGTGCTTGTTCTTGGTTTGAAAACACAATGCTTTATTCGAAAACATTTGCAAACAAACATTCAACATGATCCTAAAAATTTCAAACCCTTTAGGAGGCAAATACCATTGACCAAATTCTTGTGTTATTGCTTGCCCTTGGGATTACATCCTTAGAGGTTTCTAAGCACTTGAATTTGCATCTCAATTTTCCCACTAAAGTTAAACAATAGGTAACCCTTGCCTTAAATTCATCAAAGTTTCACATAATATACCTTGTGAAATGAGACGAACTTGAGACATTGGACATTCAATATGAAACCTAATCAAGAGTGTGTTTGTGGTAAAAAGAATCCATTAAGCAAAGATTGAATCAATTAGACCCCACATGTGTGCTTGTCATCTTTTGGTCGTATGGTTTTCATGCAAACATTGATCTTTTGATTTCAAATTACTCTTAGAGAAAGGCATGTTCTTCACTATCTTGTTCTAGTAAACAAGTCCTTCCTAGGTTCATTTAGGAGAAAATCAAACACTTCATCCATCCCAAAACATTTATCATCTTCATCCCATCCAACCAACCAACTTTAGGGTTTTGGAAACATCATTATATAGACTTGGGTAGATCATAAAAATTAAAATCACCTTGTTTAGTTAGGTGTAGGGGAATGCATCCTTTCTCATACATTTAATTGAATTAGAAATCCTTTGAGAAAATTCATCCTAAGATCACATCCAACATCTTAGGGTTTACAAGTTCATTATCCAAATCAAATCAATCAAAATCAAACCCTAAGTCTAGCATTGATCCAAAGTCCCTAAACGTTCGACACTCATATCATTCACCCCATTCATCATTCATCTTGTCATTGGTCATAAGAACCTTAGAGGTCACTTTTGCAACAAGGTCAAAACACAAGAGGAACATGGAATACAAACTTGATCCATACATCATGAGTAATCCAAATCAATTGAACTTTCAAAGCCTTACAATGCTGATTGATTATTGAAACTCGACCTTATACAATCCATACGTGGGATCATTACCTTCTACAAATATCAACGGCACAAGTGTGAGTATCCCCAAATCAAATATTGGAACACATTTCTTGATGGAAGATCTAAATCCAAAACTACAAATCTGTCAACCGAACAATCAAAGCATGAGCTTTCAAATGAACTGTTGTCACCTAGAATTGCACCCTGTGAAAAGTTTACAAGAAACTGAGCATTCTAGAGCAACATGGGATCATTCCAAGGCTATGGGTCACCTATCACTGAAATGAACCTCCGGAGAAGGCCGGCTTCCTTTGGGTATCACCTAAACTATTGCTTCTTTGAGGGGAAAAGGGAAGAGATGTATAAAAATGGAAAAAAACTAAACCTATGGTGATACACCGTATTAAGGAGAAATCATGAAATGAACATAGGAAAGCACACACTTGAAAGCTTGAATTCAATTGATTTACATACCCAGATCAACCTCTTTCTGATTTAATGCTTTATTCCTAACAGGTTTGGCCCACACATACACCTTGGGAAGGAAAGATAAATTTCATGACCTTAAGATATAAATGCAGAAATGTGAAAAAAACACAGTTATAGACTTGCATGTGCAAAAGAAAGATACAGATACAAAAATGAGAATCAATACCAATATGAACATGAACTTTCAAGGTAAATTATGTGTTGTATTTGGATTCCAGTTGGTTTACAGAAAACATACATTGACTGAGAAAGGATTGATTGAAAATCACTAACTCCTTAGGGTGTGTAATCAGAACTATTTACAAAAAGGCAAAAAATGCCTTATATATAGACCATACGTCGGCCCTTTAGGGCTTACAAAAAATATCCTGATTTAGGATAGGATTTTCCCTTAGATCTTTTTTCGAGTTAATGTTGAAGATCCTGCATGTCCCTGTTGTTGGTGTCGGTGTGAAGAACCGCTCCTAGAAGCCCCTTTAGATATTCTTCAGCTACTACATTTATTCGATCCATCATGTCCAATTGAGCTACTTTGGTTGCACCATGAATGCTTTGATCCCGCAACAGAGACACGTCGCCCTTCATCCTATTGATGCTCTTTGTCCTGCCACGGTTGACCCTCAGATCTCTCTAACCGGCTGAGTGAACTCCACGCAGATTGTTTGGGCGGTCAAAAATCTCTTGTTGAACAGCATATCGGTGAGACACTAATCGTGTCTCCCCGATGTGGTTAAATCTTCTCGCAAGCGTTGGCAGGACATGGAGCCATCGCTGAGAGCTCTTAGCGAGCCCTAATGATCATACTGATTCCTCTTCTATCATATCAACATCCGCTTTTGTCGCCAAGACCCACTCCATTCGCCGAGCCCCCATATCGAAGTCTCCCTATTTTGTCGAAAGCTTGCTTGGTTGGCGACACATCTTGCCAACCCCATCTTCATTCTGTCCAAGCTCCTCTTTTCCTTCGTTGAGACTCCCACCAGTCGGGAAGAGGTCTTCCCGAACTCCTTTCGCTACGCCGAAGACACCCTTGTTGAAACACTATCGGCGTAACCCTTGCTGGTCGCCGAGACACTACTGCGAAAGCCTCAAGTCTTGGCGAGGCCTTTCCTTTGTCCTTGGTGGTTCCTTCATCTTTCAGAAAGACATACGCCAAAGGAAAATTCTTGCCAAAACTTGTGCCTATCGCCAAGACCTGTTATCGTCGCCAAGACCTCTTGTAGAACCCATTTCCTTCGGTGAACTCTTTCTTTGTTCTGAAGATTTCATCGTTCAGCGAGACTCTTACCGACAACACCTCGTATGCCACTAGGACTTCTTTCTATCGACATGACCTCTGGGCGACATCATCAGTTGGTGAGCCCTTCATGCTTTTGTGGGGTCTCTTTACGGTCGGCAAGATCATCTCTGTTTGCCGAGACTCTATACCGAGCTCCATTCATTTTCCTTCGCTGAGACTCATGTCAAACTCCTGCATCTTTCTGAGTTCCTTTGACCCTTTGGTGAGACACTAAATGTCGGCGAGACATTCCGGCGAAGTCCCCATAGTTACACTGAGGTTCCTTGTTTCGGCGAGACTCTTGCCGAGATCTTCTTTATCGAGGTTCGTCTTTCCTTTCAGTGAGACTTTCGTCTTCACTAAGACCTCTAGGCGAGCTTGAAATGTTATGCTGAAACCTCTATGTTCGGTGAGACTCACACTTATGCTACCTTATCTGATCTCCTTGGTGTGACACCTATCCTTCGGCAAGACATCCTGCCGAAGGCGATATCCTTTGCTGATGCTACCCTTAGTTACGTCGAGGGGTTCCTTTTGTGCTCTGTCAGTGAGACACTTAATACTCGCCAAGACATCTCCCCAATGATAAAACTCCCGCTGATATGTGTATCCCTCGGCCATCGTTCGGTGAGACCCTTTTGACCTCACCAAGACCTCCTGTCGAGCTCGAAATCCTTTGCCAATGCTGGAGATTCTTAGTTGCCGGAACGATGACCTTGTCTTGCTGATAGAGACTTGAGTAATGAAATACACTTGCCGTGACACTCTCAGGGTCTTGACGACTCTGTCCTTAGTAGGTTTTCATGCCGAACCTGATTTTGGTAGGCTTCTTCACTGAGTTCCCTGTGACTTGACATTAGATTAATGACTTTGGCCCTAGGGTGAATGCTTCATTGGCCTCTAAAGATCTAACATTTGATCATCTTGCCTTATTTAACGGTAGGTGAAAAAGAGGCAACAATTCTGGCGACCTTTGTGGGATGTTTGCCTGCTAAACATGAGAACCAGTGACTATACTTATCCATTGGGCATGGAGTGATTAGAAAACTTAGAAAAACAAACAAAACCAGTCTTACACATGGCCTCAACTACCTGAGATCCATGGGTCATAATCAAGTTGCCCAAAACAAAACATGGGAAAATGACAGAGAAAAAAATACCGTGCAAAACAACATTTAGGGAATGGAGCAAAAAAGAGAACAAATGAGCCATAGTGAAAAACACTTATTGAAAACATAAAACCTAACTAGATATGTACAAGAAAGGAACTTATCAGGTGCGAAAGTAGGGTTTAAGGTGTATCCCATTGACTGGGATAGGAAGCGAATCTCCTTTTGTTGTAGCCAGTTGATAAGCATTGTGCTCTTTACAGCTTGTGATAACAAATGGACCAGTCAACATGTTGTCAAAATTTGTGTGATGGCCTGGTCTACCTTTAAGAACGTCCCACCTAAGCATGAGGTCTCCCTCCTTAAAATATTTTTCTATAGCCCTTTTGTTGAATTCCTTCTTTGTCTAGAGCTGATGATCCTCCAAAGTTTTCATTGCTCTGTCTTTTGATTCTTTGAGCTCCATGAGTTCTACATACCTTACAGACATTGGGTCCTGCCCCTCAAGCATCTCCAGCTGGTGAACAATGTCTAGAGTTGGTAGCTCCACAAATAGGGACAGTCTTGGCTCTTTTCCATAGACCAACATGTATGGTGAGTTACCAATAGACCTCTTAGGGGTCACTCTGTCCGCCCAAAGTGCATTCTTTAGACTAACGTGCCAGGTCTTTTGGTTATCCTTTATGGTTCTTTTGATGATCCTAATGAGGTTCTTGTTCGTGCTTTCAGCTAAACCATTACCTTGAGGGTAATAATTTGAGGGGGTGTTCAAATGAATGCCATTCTTGACAGCCCAATCAGTTAGTTTTAATCTGAAAAATGTAAGGGCATTATCATAAATGATGGAGTTAGGCACTCCAAACCTGGTGACTATGTCTTCATAGAAGCTCAAGACTGAAGATTCTTTTGCTTCTTTGAATGCAACCACTTTTGTCCACCTTGTAAAATAGTCTGTAGCTGTAAGTACCCATTTGTGACTAGCACTAGAAGGTGGGTTTATTGGATTGATGAAATCAATGCCCCATCTCATGAAGGGCTGCTCCACTTGAATTGGGTGTAGGGGCATAGCAGGCAGTCTCTCTTTTCCTAAAAATAGAGCACATTTGATGCACTTTCTTGACCAGGTATATGCATCCTTGAACAAGCTGGGCCAGTAGTAACCAACTCTCATAACCTTCCAGGCAGTAGTTTTGGGAGCAAAGTGACCTCCTGTAGCTCCATCATGAAACTCATGAAGCACTTTTTCAATTTGGTCACTGTGAATGCATCTTAACAGGACACCATTTAGATCCTTTTTAAAAAGAACATTATTTACCATCACATATAGTATATACTACAATCTGAAGTATCTCCTTTTAGCTCTATTTAATCCTAATGGGAATTCACCAGTCTGTAAGAAATGGGTCATATCTTGGACCCAATTGGTTGTCTCTATAGGTACATCATCTTGAGCATCGTGAAGTTCATTTGTATTGGCAAGGATAATGTCCTTTTTGAGTTCATGTTCACTATTTGACCCTCCAGCGAGGTGTTCACATAGACCTTTGCCTCTTACCAACTTGGTGATCTTAATATCTATGTCATACTCCATGACCTTAGTGACCCATCCTGCTCTTTTTTTATTTAGATTCTTATTCAACAGAAACTCCTTCACACTTGAGTGTGCTGCCATGATATGAATTCTATTATGAGAGGCCAAAGGCTTGAATTTCTTAAGGCTTCTAATCACAACAAGAACGTGCCTCTCCACAAAGGAGTATTTATGTTCATAGTCGACCAAACCTTGACAAAAAAAGGCTATTGGTTGCTCTAGATTCTCTTCAATTTTTTGAACCAATATTGCAGAAATGTTACTAGTGCTACCATAAGCATACAGATAAAAATATTTGGAAAAATTGGGATTCACCAGCGTGGGAGTTGTTGCTAAGGCCTCCTTGAACTTTTCAAAACTATTCTTGGCATCCTTTGTCCAACTGAAGATTGCATTCTTCTTTAACATAGCTGTTAAAGGCTGCAACATATTTGCAACATCAGGGATGAATCTTCTTAGAAAATTGATTTGGCCCAGAAAGCTCTATAGGCCCTTCTTGTGATTAGGCAGCGGCAACTCAAGTATGGCTCTGACTCTCTCCGGGTCAATAGTAATTCCTTGCTTTGACACTATGTGTCCTAATAATTTCCCTTCGTGGACAACAAAGATACTCTTCCTTGGATTGAGGGAGATACCAAACTCTCTGCATTTTTTAAACACTTGCCTAAGATGCAACAAATGTTCATCAACATTCTTGGAATATACTGTGATATCATCTAGGTAAATCAACATGATTTTGTTGATCAAACTTTGAAATGCCATGTCCATGGCTCTCTGAAATGTGGCACCAGCATTGGAAAAACCAAAAGGCATCCTTTTGTATGCCATAGTGCCCCATTTAGTTGTAAAAGCAGTCTTGAACTGATCTTCCTCTTTAACCAGCACTTGATTATATCCTGAGAAACCATCCAGCAATGAACACCTTTCAGAACCAACAACCTCCTGTAAGATTCATTCCATGGAGGGCAGTGGGTAGTGGTCTTTTAGAGAGGATCGGTTAAGATCCCTGAAGTATACACAGAGCCTTATCTCACCACTTTTCTTTCTCACCGGTACAAGATTAGAAACCCATGAAGTGTGCTTGATAGGGAAGACAATACCTCCCTCAACTAGTCTAGTCAACTCCTTAATCATTAGAGGCTCAAGTTTAGGATTCAAAGGCCTTTGTTTCTATCTTACTGGCTTGGCGTTAGGCTCTAATTCAATTGTATGCTAAGAAATATGGGGATCAAATCCTTTCAAATCTGAATACTCCCAAGCAAAGACATCATGAAATTCTTGGCACAAAGCAACAAAAACTTGTCTATCTTCATGTGAACAAATTTTTCCTATCTTAAGAAGCTTACCCTTGAAGATCTCCAGCTCTTCATAGTGTTCTTCTTTGATTTGCAAGCCAACTCTACCCTTTTTGAGCTGATCATCAGTACTGAAAATCGACTCTAAGGTAACTAGGCCTTTGGGCAACTTGTTTGTTTTCAGCTGTATGACCTGATCACCATACTGCTGCTTGAGTTTTGCTTGATTCACCATAGAGAATTGATCCTCTTCAAGCAAGAAGGAAAGGATCTACTCATCACTATCAAAGACTTTCCAGTGGATGTTGTTGTCAGGGATTGATGGTCTAACTACAACCTTGACATACTGCTGCACCTTCTCCTTTCTGATGTTATCTAGAATGTCAAACTGTGCTCCAATGGCTGTGAGCCTGTCAGCATGCTTGTTCTGATTTCTTGGGATAGACACTAAATTAAAGGCATCAAAATCTTCAAGCATGTTCCAGACTCTATTTCTATAGGACTTTAATGTGTCATTTTTAGCAACATTCAGGACCCTTACTTGATTAACAACTAATTCACTGTCTCCACGCGCTTTCAAGCGGGTTATTCCTCTTTTCCTTGCCCATTCTAGACCTTGAACTAGGCCTTCATACTCAGCAGTGTTATTGGAGCACAAAAAAGCAAAATGGAATGCAACATAGTACCCATCACCTTGTGGAGATACCGGCATTTCCCTTCCTCCAGTGCCATTTTTGCTTCTTGAACCATCAAAGAACATCTCCCAAAGTCCATTAAGGGGCTGCAATAACTGATCTACATCCTTCTCCAAGTTTGGAATCTCTGTATCAGGCTCAAGAATGACGTAGTTTCCCATACCAACATCTTGAATAAGGTCTCTCGGACTGTCTGATACATTTTCAACCACCCATTCATGCAGCAACACATCAGGAACAACTTCTGATTGGAGTTCTTGAGCAGCAGCTAGTTCATTGTTAGAAAAAATAACACAATTTGCATTTGCAGCAGAAGGAGTAGCATTGACGGGGCTTGGGTTATATGGCTCAATGTGGTCTTTGGCCAACCTTTCAGACTTGATAGTAACCTTAGTCCCATATCTTGTTCTAAATAACATGTGTGACCAATCAGCTGATATGTAACCACCTATCTTGGCTGTAAAGTCTCTAGATAAACACAAGGAAAAGAAGGGTGGAAGGTCTATGATACATATGTCTTGAGGGACTAAAAAGTTTGGACAAACATGGAGAGTGAGGTTTAAGTCCTTGATAATACCCAAAGTGTTAACTGAAGTGTCATCCAATTGGATCACTCCCTTCTCCAAAGGCTGGTATTTTAGTCCAAGTTTGTCAACATTTGTTTTGGCATGATGGAGCTGCTAGCTCCACTATCTACCATACAATTATGGACTAATTTATCACCAATAATCACCGACGCATAATAGGGGGGTGGTTTGACCTCTTTTCTTGCCTCTTTGCTGGGTTGTTTATCATTTTCTTGAGGATTATTGGTCAAAACAATCCTATCTTGACCTAATGGGGATTTAGACTCACCTGATAACTTAAGATTTGACAAGGTTGAGCATAGAATATCTTTTTGACCAGGGATGACTAAAGAATCCCACATAGACATTGTAATATTCATTTTCTTCATACTATCAAGGATATTAAATGGCACAGTTGGGTTTACTTTGGATTGTACCTTTATGCCGACATAATAAGCCTGCGGGTGTGACTGCTCCTTGTCTGAGAGTTGCTAGTTTCTTTGTGAACTACGAATTTCTTGAGAGGGAGATGGTTCCTTAGCTGTGGTCTTTCCTTTGTTAGATTCTTGGTCAAGCTCAAATGCTCTCTTCTTTTCCCTGGTATTAGCTGCAACTGGAGAGCTATCCTCATTTAACCTGCAGAACTCTTAACCTTGCTAATTAAGTAGGGTGGCATCATTACTAAGCTGGTCCTGGTGTTGTGAAGTTGAGGCATTTTGTACCATCAACACTTGATTGATGAGTCTTTTTGAACAAGTGGCTTGACTATAAGGCTGGTTGCAAGGATAGCACCACTCATAATCAGCTGCTAAATTGTTTTGAGTGGGAACCAAGTCCCTGACTATACTAACAAGTGCTGGAGCATAGGCCTGAAAAGGCCTTGTGTTCACACTTTGTCTTGGGCCCTGATAATTTCCCTGATACTATTGTTTATTCCCTTGGAATTGCTATTGCTAACCTTGAAAAGGCTGACTTGAGGCCTGATTTTGCTTTTGATAAGGCCTAGAATAGGTCTGTTGCTTTTCCAAGTTCACCAAATTGTTACCAAAAGTCTATAAAAGACTTTTGATCTCTTGCAATTCATCTGATGAGCTTGAAGCAACACTTTCCTACTTGTCAATGGTTGGAACAACAGCTAGTAGCGTTGGTATAGCTGGCAGAGGTGTGAAAGGAGGTATTTGCAAAGGGATGTTTGCATGGATTTCTGGAAATATTGGCATTGGAGGCCTGGGAGCAAGCTTACCAGCTTGTATTAAGTTGTTTTCAGCTCTAATAGCTATTTCAAAGGCATTTGGCAGAGATACTCCTCCCATTGACTGTATCATGACAACTATATCACTGTTCAAAGCTCTCAAAAAGTATAAGAATGCATACTATGGAGGTGGCCTTACCATTGCAGGGATTCTATCCCAAGTTCTTTGAAACCTAAAGTTGAAGTCATTCATCTGCTCTTGTGGAGCCCTCTTAATGGTAGTCAGTTGCTCTAAAAGAGACAAGTTGTTAGACCTGTCTTGGAATTGCTTATGCAATTTTTCTCCAAAGTTGTCCCATGTTGCAATTGAACTAATCGGTAGGCTCCTGTACCACTGCACAACTCTTCCTTTCAGTGAAGCAGCTAGCAATCTCACTGCAACATCTTCTTCGGTTATGTGGTGGACTCCGCATAACAAAGCCACATCTCTTAAATGTTCAATGGGAGTAGTTTGATCTTCTCCCATGAAAATTGGCAGACTCTTCAAGGCTGCCATTGGAATATCATTATGTTGCACCAAGTTCAAAAGACTCCCTCTGTTGAAAGCAACAAAGGGTTGATTCCTTGGAGCGGCCATTGGAGGTATCTAAGGTGGATTTGTTGGTGCAACAAAATGAGATCTTATAGGTGGAGGAGTGGACTGAATTCTTCTGGAATAGATGATTGTTGTTCTTTTCCTTTCCTCAACTTTGCCTCGTCTTCTTGGTGGTGATAGCTATAAGTATTCAAAAGGGCCTGAGCTGCTTCTTGTTTGAACTCTTTTCATATACTATAGAAGGAATGTATTTCTGGAGTTCTTCCTCTTTATGGACTCGCCAAGTATGCCAAAGGGATTTTATAAAGCCTAATAATTCACTGGCTGGATACCAGGCCAGTAGTTAAAACAAATTCCTGTCCCACCGGGCATGCCAAAAACTGTTGTCACCTAGAATTGCACCCTGTGCAAAGTTCGCAAGAAACTAAGCATTCTAGAGCAACATGGGATCATTCTAAGGTTGTGGGTCACCTATCGCTGAAATGAACCTCCAGAGAAGGCCGAATTACTTTGGGTATCACCGAAACTATTGCTTTTTATAGGGTAAAAGGGAAGAGATGTATAAAAATGGAAAAAACTAAACCTATGGTGATACACCGTATTAAGGAGAAATCATGAAATGAACATAGGAAAGCACACACTTGAAAGCTTGAATTTAATTGATTTACATACCCAGATCAACCTCTTTCTGATTTAATGCTTTATTCCTAACAGGTTTGGCCCACACATACACCTTGGGAAGGAAAGATCAATTTCACGACCTTAAGATATAAATGCAGAAATGTGAAAAAAACACAGTTATAGACTTGCATGTGCAAAAGAAGGATACAGATACAGAAATGAGAATCAATACCAATATGAACATGAACTTTCAAGGTAAATTCTATGTTGTATTCAGATTCCAGTTGGGTTATAGAAAACATACATTGACTAAGAAAGGATTGATTGAAAATCACTAACTCCTTAGGGTGTGCAATCAGAACTATTTACAAAAAGGCAAAAAATGCCTTATATATAGACTATACGTCGGCCCTTTAAGGCTTACAAAAAATATCCTGATTCAGGATAGGATTTTCCTTAGATATTTTTCCGAGTTAATGCTAAAGATCCTACATGTCCTTGTTGTTGGTGTCGGTGTGAAGAACCACTCCTAGAAGCCCCTTCAGATATTCTTTAGCTACTACATTTATTCGATTCATCATGTCCTGTTGAGCTACTTCAGCTGCACCATGAATGCTCTGATCCCGCAATAGAGACACGTCACCCTTCATCCTGTCGATGCTCTTTGGACTGCCATGGTTGACCCTCAAATCTCTCTAACCGGCTGAGTGAACTCCACACAGATCGTTTGGGTGGTCAAAAATCTCCTGTTGAACCGCATATTGGTGAGACACTAATCGTGTCTCCCCAATGCAGTTAAATCTTATCGCAAGCATTGGTAGGACATGGAGCCATCGCTGAGAGCTCTTAGCGAGCCCTAATGATCATACCGATTCCTCTTCTATCATATCGGCATCCGCTTTTGTCGCCAAGACCCACTCCATTCGCTGAGCCCCCATATCGAAGTCTCCCTGTTTCGTCGAAAGCTTGCTTTGAGTTTGGAGAAAGCTTGCTTGGTCGGTGAGACATCCTGCCAACCCCATCTTCATTCTGTCTGAGCTCCTCTTTTCCTTCGTTGAGACTCCCATCGGTCGAGAAGAGGTCTTCCCGAACTCCTTTCACTATGCCGAAGACACCCCTGTTGAAACACTATCGGCGTAACCCTTGCCAGTCACCGAGACACTACTGCAAAAGCCTCAAGTCTTGGTGAGGCCTTTCCTCTATCCTTGGTGGTTCCTTCATCTTTCAGAAAGACATACGCTGAAGGAAAATACTTTCCAAAACTTGTGACTGTCGCCAAGACCCGTTATCGTTGCCAAGACCTCTTGTAGAACCCATTTCCTTCGGTGAACTCTTTCTTTGTTCTAAAGATTTCATCGTTCAGTGAGACACTTGCCTCGTATGCCACTAGGACTTCCTATTGTTGGCATGGCCTCTGGGTGACATCATCAGTTGGCAAGCCCTTCATGCTTTGGTGGGGTCTCTTTGTGGTCGGCAAGACCATTTCTGTTCGCCGAGACTCTATATCGAGCTGCATTTATTTGCCTTCACTGAGACTCACACTAAACTCCTACATCTTTCTGAGTTCCTTTGACCCTTCGCCGAGACATTCCAGCAAAGTCCCCATAGTTACACTGAGGTTCCTTGTTTCAGCGGGACTCTTGCCGAGATCTTCTTTATCGAGGTCTGTCTTTCCTTTTGGTGAGACTTTCGTCTTCGCTAAGACCTCTAGGCGAGCCTAAAATGTTATGCCCAAACCTCTATGTTCGGTGAGACTCACACCGATGCTACCTTATCTGATCTCCTCAGTGTGACACCTATCCTTCAGCAAGACATCCTGCCGAAGGTGATTTCCTTTGTCGACACTACCCTGAGTTACGCCAAGGGGTTCCTTTTGTGCTCTGTTGGAAAGACACTTAGTACTCGCCAAGACATCTCCCCAATGATAAAACTCTCACCGATATGCGTATCCCTCAGCCGTCGTTCGGTGAGACCCTTTTGACCTTGCCAAGACCTCTTGTCGAGCCCGAAATCCTTTACCGATGCTGGAGATTCTTAGTCACTGGAACAATGACCTTGTCTTGCCGATAGAGACCTGAGTAATGAAATACACTTGTCGTGACACTCTCAGGGTCTTGGCGACTCTGTCCTTAGTAGGTTTCCATGCCGAACCTAATTTTGGCAGGCTTCTTCACTGAGTTCCCTGTGACTTGACATTAGATTAATGACTTTGGCCCTAGGGCAAATGCTTCACTGGCCTTTGAAGATCTAAAATTTGATCATCTTTCCTTATTTAACTGTAGGTGAGAAAGAGGCAACATGAACAATGTCATCCCACCAAATGCCTACAAGCCAAATGAGAATGTACCAAGCACAAGTTTTTGAAATGTGAATCCAACAAACTTTGGGATGGATACATTTGCAAATCATACGAATATTCCAAACATGAATAATGGTCAATTTCAACCTATCATGCCAAATCTGAGTGTCATCCCAAATCAAAACATTGTCCAAAATCAAACACAAGTACACACTCCAAATCTGCTTAAACAAAAGCCAAATTAACTATATCAAGGGAGTCAAGATCGAAATTAGGATCAAATTTAGCGAGATCAAATTGTTACACTTACCAAAATAGTTGAGTCATTGCACCAAGAGACGTCTCCACCACCATTTCCCATATCAACATCATTCCTTGGTTTAGGGCTTCCCCCTTTACCTAGCATCGATCACTCCATCCAAATCAATCCACCTAACACCAATCAAGCCCTCACATCAAAAACTTTGAATATTCCATCGACATCACACCAATGGATGATATCTAATCAAATAGCAACTTTGATCCCAAATCAAAACATGATCTCCCAAGGACCTATCACCTCGGTCATTCGAACAATTCCTATCACCTCGATCATTCCAACCACCCCTATCACACCCATCATATCTCAACCCCTCACTACCATGATCATTCCAAACATATCTCAACCACTTGTCACTACACCCAACATGATTCCAAATCCACCACCACTACCACCAAAACCACGTGCAATAAGTCAATATTGTAACATCGCACTAAAAGCACATCAAGCCTACCAACAAGCGCTTCAACAATATCAAGCTACCCACACCACTCAAGCTACCCAAGCTGCCCAAACCTCTCAAGCTACCCAACAAAAACAAGCACAAACACAAAAAGGGACAACTGTTGAGAACAAGGATCAAGATCAATCCATCATTGAGCACCTTGAAGTTGTGCCTACTTCATCCAATGATCAAATTAACATATGTCAAGAGTCACTTTTCAATTATGATCAAAATGTACCAACGATACCCAACACTGATCCAATCCAAGAAATGTCAACATCATTTGACCTTATGGTTGAAAACATTGGAAATCCCTCCATCACAATTATTGAAAACAATGTTCAAAATCTCTCAATTAAGGAGCACATTGAGGATGTTTCTACCTCATCCAATGATCAACTCACCATACATCAAGAGCCACTTTTTAGTGATCTCTTTCAAGGAGTGTTAGGATTATTTGATCCTATTGACATAATGCACAATCCGTTGACCTATGATCATGTTGAAAATGTCTCTACATCACCTTATGATTTAGAGGACATATCTCAAGAATTCATTCCAAAGCATGATCAAAATATTTCACCAAGGTCTAGCAATGGTCCCTTCCAAGACATGTTGACCCCCTTCGACCTCATGGTTACAGATACTGAAGGAACCCTGAACTCGACACTTGAGGATATTGAACCACTTACCATGTCTAATAATGACATCCAAGAATCCTTTGTAAGCGATCCATCCTTTGAAACTGATCCATGTCAAGAACTTGATCCAAAGCATGTTGAAAGCAAATCCGAAATCATTCAAGATCAAGAATTTGTATCTTCAAGATACTACAACAATCTAATGGACACTCTCCTATCTATGCAAGATGATCATATCCATGTACCACATACTCCTCCATCTACCCATGAATTGCTTTCTATGGATGGACACGTAGATGATCTTCATCTAGAACAAAATTCTATTACACACAAAGAGTAGATTATCAACTCCTACAGTCAAACTGAGTTATCAACATCAGGATCAGATATATCCAAAATCCAGACTGAGGACATCATGAATAAGGATATCGAACATTATCTACTCAAGGAAACAAGTTAGATAGAATAGTATAATTCAAAGTTAGTGGAGCAGCAAGTTGAACTAACGTCATCTATAGTAGCTATTTGTCAGAGCATGCTTACTGAACAAGACCTCTCAAAACAGGTAGAATCAAGGAACAAAGAGGCTACTACCACCATACTGGGGGCAACTTTATCTAATGCAAGCATCAACATAGGGAGCACGAAGAATCTTTATGGTGAAACCATTGCCAATACTACAACTAGCCATGTCATGAATCTTCATCCACCCATCACCCCATCCACGAATTGGGACCAACGTCAAAAGCAAGATTTGAATCAAAGCACAAAGGTCATTATCAAAGCAAAAGAAGCTAAGAAGCATATTGGACAAATCAAATACAAATGGATACCAAAGAATACAAAGAAATATCATCCCTATCAAACTCCATCAGTCAAAGAAACTATGGGGAAAAATAAAAAAGGGAAAAGTCTCCATCAAAGATGTTCGCAAAAGAAAAAGCAGGCTTTTCAAGTGACGTACAAAGTATATCAAGTAGTTCTTCCTCATTCCACACACACTTTCGTATCCAGCCATCATTGCTCATCTTCCCAAGTTTGGAGAGTCAAGGATTCCAAGCTGTCAACCAATCCATCTTTTATCCCTAAACACACTCCATCCATGCCTCCACACATGATATCCAATTCTTAAATTGACCATGACCCTTCATCATAAGGATTCAGAAGGCACTCTATCATGATGTGCACATAGAGACAGAGTTAACCCTGATATCAATAAAGTAGATCAGGAATCCCAAAAGTTGCATTCAAGTGCATGTATCTTAGCAAAGCAACTTCTTCAAGCAGGCTATCGATGACACATTATGACAGAAGCATCTACGTCAACACCACTAGGTGGTTCAACATGAATCTTTCAAAAAAAATAAAAAAAATAAAAAAAGCAAGAAATCCAAAAAATCAGAAAAAGGATTGAAAATAATAAAGAGAAAAAAAATCATCCTCTAGTGAAAACCACTATGGTGGCGCTTTGGGCAAGACCATGATGAAAACCTGGCAAACAGGCGTTAGGTGTAGAATTGAGCATCTACATGCACCACTTCAGGTGAAGGCATCTCATCCCATCTGTAATAAATCTAGCATCCTATCCATCTTAGCCATAATAAATCCATCCATCCATAAACCATTGATCCAATCCATCTTTATCCATTTGCATCCATCATTCAAGTTATCTTGATCTTGACAAAGTTTGGGGCACACTTTACTCTTGCTTACGGTAAAACATCTTGACATGGGTCATTTTCATTGATCATATCCTATCCAACATTATTTGAACCATGAAGCATTATCCAAATGAGCGTTCATTATCCGAACACCTTATCTTATTACAAGATAATTCATATCCATCCATTCGTACACCTATCTAGGCATCCATCCATGACATTCCATACATTGCTAGACACTAGGGGCAGATATGTACATCTTGCTTCGAGAATAAAACTTGATCTATATCCTCCAACTTATGTGGCGATCCGAACATTGGCAAACGTGAAATCAAATTGGTCAAGAATCTGTAATCCAAAATCCAAATCACTAGCCCATGGCACATTTTGACGAGAAAACATTCCTTATCAGTCTTCATCTTTCATCGAACATCAATCCAAATAATCACTATCAGTCGCATCTAAGTTGCACATCAAACATCACATCAAATCATCCAAACATCTTTTGTTCCAAATCAATCTTCATCAATCATGATCAATAAAATCCAATCAAAAAATCATCATTTCGGGACATCCTTGTGTTGCTTAACACTATTCTTGCATTGTTGTGTATCCTCAACAATGTTATCATCGTCCACCCAATTGACATCTCAATCCTTGTGTTACTTAACACTATCCTTGCATTGTTGTGCATCCTCAACAATGTTATCGTCATCAATCCCAATCAATCAAATCCTCGCATTATTGTGTATCCTCAACAATGTTATCATCATCAATCTATTGATCAGATCAATCAACCTTAGCTTGGTTTTCAAAAAAAAAAATCCCAAATAGAGCACTGATATCATCATTCATATCCTTATCCAAATCGTCAAAATCATGTGAAAAATCCAAAAACATCCAAAAAAATCAAAAAATCCAAAAACATTCAAAACATATCAAAATCCAAAAACAAGTCAAAAGCAGAAAAATATCAAAAACATGGAATCTGAACTACGTCATCTCTAAGCTTAAGCGTAGGCAAGGCTCATCTTTGATAAGCCCTGAGACATCAAAATCCAAAACATCCAAAACATCAAAATCCAAAACATTCAAAAACACAAAATCCAAAACATTCAAAAATTGAAAATCAAAATAGTCATAAAAAAAACACTAAAAGCGCCTCAAAACATTTCAAAACATCAAAAACAACCAAATATTTGAAAAAATCCATCCGTCCCCATTGCACTTTCACCCGCAATAATCAATCATCCATAATAAACCGATCATCACCTTCATCCTTTGGCAAAACAAATAGAAACAATCACAACAATCGGCAAAAAGAAAACTTCAATCGTAAAATCTAAATCGAAGCAAAAAAATCGATAAACACAAAATCAAACTCTTGATCACTTTCAAACATGTCAGTCAACCTTATATCAATAGCCTATCAATCAACTTATCAAACCATCATCATCCTATACAATGCATGTCCTAGGATATATCGTTTCGACAATGGGCATCATTTTGGATACACCCTAGATTCTTATCCTATCAAAACACATCCCTTTGGCTAGAGGTATGAAGAACATTGACTTGTTTGCGTACTTGATCTTTTATTTTGATTTATCTTATTACGCTCATTCCAAGGACCTCTCAATGATATCTGAACGAAGGATTTAGAGAGATAGGAATGGGGCAACGATCATTATCTTTTGTCTGCTGTGCTTGTTGGACGTTCTTGTAAAATAACTTGGCAAATACTTGATTTGTTAGGTACGTCCTAGCAAGGTTTTCGTATGTCTAGTGTGAACAAAAATACTCCTATCTATCTATCGAGTCAAAGTCCATCGCACTAGGTACAACACCATCCTGGTTCTTTATACCTTGATGCATCGTATCTACATGTGTAATCAAACATAAGGTAAGTAGCTCTTTTAAAATCCCAATCCTTGAAAAGAAAATCATCATCATTTATCATCATCATCATCATCTCTAATAAAGTCTCGTCAGATCATGGACTTGTTGGATCCTCTTGTCATCAACTCATTTCCGCACTAACATAACATCACCAAGGCATCGCCAATACATCCATCGTGCATCCATCCTACATCTGCAAACCATCAATGTTCTACATATCATCTCACATGCATATCATCATCATAATATAGATTTGTTAGTCTAAGCATCTGTATAGAACATCCATTTGCATAATCACAACATATCAGATCATCAATCCCATCCAACTCACATCATATCATCATTTAAGTTGTTTAGGATAATATAGATTTGTTATTCTAAGCATCTTAAAATCATCCCATTTGCATCATCATCCATAACCATCCATTTTGAACCTCTTTATTGTGAGATCGACCCTCAAATTGAATCTTTTCGCTTGATCTCTTGAGGGGCCAATGTACCAGGGTACTTCTTTTTGCTAGGGCATCTGAAAAATTAGGAATTTTTAAATTTTGATCGTGGCAAGTTTATTCTTTGAACCAATGCAACAAGTACATTGCTTCAAAGAGGGGAAAAATGTAGACACATGAAATTAACATCGTACACTCAATTCACGTTCATCTGCTCATTAAATGAATCAAACGCAGCAAATCCATTCGCTAGGAAAATTAGGTCTTTAGTCCTAAGGTTATGCATTTAAATAAATCAAAGGCTCACATCATCCTTTAATTAAATAAATCAAACTTTATTTAGTTGAAATATCAAAAGTCATTTCCATCCTTTTCTGATTTAAATAAATCAAATATTTAAGTCCTAAAATTCAAAATCATCTAAGCACCATTAAGCTAACCTAATCATCATTAATTTAATCTAACCATGATTAAATGCTAATCTTACCCACTTGCATTCTCTAGATTATGCCACTTGCACAAATAAATCCATTTATTGATTTATTTAAATCATCATTTTCACTCAACATAGCATTTATGGGGAATATTCCCTCAAGTTTGAAAAATATGACAAGTTGATTTGTCCCTCCAACATTGCATTTATTTCTCATTTTCTTGTCCCCCTCTCAAAATTTAGATCACAAATTCAAATTCAAATTTCCCCCTCTTGGGCACATTTCCCAAATCATGCACATGCATCAACCACTCACCACTTGACAAATGTCTTCCTCTCATTTGTCCAATCGTATTCCCACATCCTCCATGTTTGGCACTCTTAGCATTTGAAAATCTTTAAATAGAGGCTTCATCCTCAAGCAAATCCTCCACAATTTGATCCTCAAATCATATGCAAAGTCACTCTCCTTGAGAACTAATTTTGCTCATCCATATCACTCTTCATAGCAATTTCATCACTAGCTTATCTTGAGCAAGGATTGGGAAAGGGCTATTTTCTACAATGGCACCAATCCACTATGGAATAGATTATTCACCATGTTTCTTAGGATTTTAACTAGTTTTTTTTGTTGTATTTGAAGAGCATAGGTGATTATTTCATAAAGAATACCTCTTGGTTTGCTTTCTTTTAACTAACTTCATGCTGATATTCCATGAAATAGGATAAAGATGCAGATTTGTGGTGTTATAGATACCACATCATAAAGCACTTCATCCATATATGGACCAATTTTGAAGGCAACATGACAATATTTATCCATAAGTATGCTATGACTCTTATTAACCAAGAAATCCTGTAGGGGTTAGTTTTTGGAATGCAAGAAAGCTGTAATTTCTTGACCATTTATATGCTCAACAAATTATTAGTAGATCCATCATCTATGATCACTTTACACACCTTGTCCTTACGTTTTCATTTGGTTCGAAAGATGTTCCTCTTCTAATTAGCTTCATAGATATCAAGGTTCTTCTCAATATCAAGTTCTCTCTTGAATCAACTTCAACTTATTCTATCCAAGGTTCTTCCTCTTGGGCTACTATCACCCTTTTGGGTTTTAGAGGGTGGTCTATGGCCTTATGGGATTCATCATAGATAAAAATCTTCATGGGCTTCCACTCTCCAAGAGGTAGTTTTCCTTTTCCTCTACCTCTAAATCCTCCATTTCCTTTGAAGTTGGTCTTCATATTCTTGCTTTCTTTTGACTCTTCACTTATGGTAGTTTCCAAAGAAACCTCTTTCTCTCTATTTTGTTTGCTATCATTCCTTTCACTCACTATTTTGTTTTTCCAGTTTAGTTTCTCTTTTTCCTTTAAGGAATATTCATAAGCCTCATCTACAGTAGGAATTTTCACCATTTCAAGCTCATCTTGAAGTTGAGACTTTAGTCCATTTACATATCGAGCTACTGCTTGCCCTTCACTCTCTTATATATCTATTTGAATTTAAAGCCTCATAAATTGTTTAGTATAAGCTTGCATTGATTGATCCTTTTGTTTCAAATTTTGAAATTCTTTAAACAATTTTTGTTGGTAATCAGGGAGCAAGAATTGAGCTTTAAAATGTTTCAACATCTTAGGCCAAAGTTTAATTTTTTTCTTTTCCTTGTCTTCTTCTTGAACTCTGCACATTTTCCTACCATAGCGCTGCATGCAACTTCAACTTGGATACAACAATTTTCACTCTTTTTGGATCATCCTCATCAATGTCTTCCATCTCGAAGTACTTCTCCAAGTATTGGATCTAGTCTAGGAATAGATTAGGGTTGAGCTCACCTTTAAAATTTGAAATATCCACCTTTACTTTGAAACTTTCTTTAGTCAATGCTTCAATAATTCTCTCTATAGAGTCTAAAATCCTAGCATGATTTACTAAGTTTTTTGGCTCCTCTTCGGACTCATCCAATTGTAATCTAGTCTTGAGGGCCTCTAGCCTTCTAAATACTTCACTAGTGTTTCTTCGAGGGCCTACATTCCTCCTACCCCTTCTTCCTCAATTCGCGTGGACTCCCCTTTGGGTCATCGATGTTTGCTCTAATACTAAAATTGATGCAGATTGATCTTTGTCCTTGCAAGATGATCACCAATAACAAAACAATAAATAAACTTCCTTGCACATCAACTCATCAAGAGTGCTTTGTTCTTGTGAACCATACTCATGAGCATGAACTATAACAAGACATGCAAAAACTGAATATGGGAAGCATATTCTCATTATATTAAACGAAGATGCTACAACGTTCTTTTTATTCAAAATAAAATCCAACATAAAAATGGAGGGCATAGTACATCAACTTGTAAAAGGACAACAACATAGATCATCATTGACACCTACATAACATACCATCCTCATGTAAGAAAAAACTTAAGCAAATGCCAAAGCTTATCAAATTGATAAGGAAAACTTGAAACAACCTAATAGAAATTTTTTCACAACAAATAAAAGAGTCCAAACCACTACCTAGCCTATTCCTCTTGTACCTTTTCTAAGCCCTTACATTCCCATTAAAATAGATACAACCCAAAAAAAATTCCTCTACACAACACCGAATCTCCTACAAATAGAAAAATAAATCTCTCAAAATAATCCCATGATCCCATCCTCTCTTCCCTACTGAGATAGAGTTTTAAATGCCCTTTTTTTATGCTACTCATTTCCCATTAAAGGAAGATACCTTGTAACTACCACTGACAATTTAATTACTCCTAAATTCACTAGTGGAAATCATTGAATGGTTTCCATCAATCATTCTCCTAGGAAATCTCCTCTACATAAGAATTCTCTTTGTTATCTCCTCAGGGAATGTGAACTACTTTTTTATCATCCAAAAAAGATATTTCCCCTTTTCTAGAATCTATTATTCCATTTGTGTTAACAAACCATTGCAATCCCAACAAAGCCCTAAATGTATTGATCTTGTGCATATCATTATCTTGTCCTTTTCACCCTTGTTTCATAATGCATTCTAGTTGTAAATGATATTTCCATATTTATTCTAAGTTCTCTTAGCTTCTTCACCTTTGAGTTGATTTTTTCTTTCGTATTGATATGGTTGCCAGCCAATGTGGCCAAACATTTGATGTTCGAGTTGTTGGAGTTGTTGGCTTGGAAGTATAGGAAAATGAATTTGAGATGCCCTAACAAATTCATATTAAAAGTTCATGAGGTAACTATCATGTTCTTAATGTTGTTTTGCATGCTCATGATTTTGACAACATATGCAAATGGTTTCTTGGCAACCATATTCGGACGCGAATAGAGGTTTATGATCATTATGTTTTCTTTAAATAGAGAGAATGGAAATAACTTACAATTTTTATTTATTTATTTTGGTTAGAGGTTAATTGATTATTTGGTTTATAAACAATGGTGTCTTTAGAGTCAACTAATTTTGTTTAGGGTACAATCTTTTATTCCAATTTTTGTGTGTGTTGGGATTTATGCAATCAATAAGATTTGACTTTTGGGGTTCTTTAAAAGCAATTCAATTTCATTAATAGAGAAAGGTCATTAAATTATTTTGTTATTTTTAAATTAAGGAAATTTCAGTAAGTTTTTTTAAGTTAATGGGTTTGTTCTTTATTTTCAATTATGTTAGCATTCATTATATAGTCAAGAGTATATGCTAAAAAAAAAAAATGATTTATATAAAATATAATAATTATATAAATGCAAATAGAATGGAAGCATACTAGAGATTTATATTAGTTTCAAAGATTCGAGAGAATTATAAGTTTAATTATATAAAATAATTAACTTTAATCATTAATTCATGTCTCAAGGACTCTATTGTCTATGAATAAATATGTAGCAAATAAAAGTTAAGTTGTGGGAGAAGAAAATGCCAAAAATAAATGTGTGGACCCACAATTTGAGCCTCAAAGGATGAGTTAAATACAATGAAACCCAAAACTCAAATAGAAAGATAAACTCAAGATAGAAAAAATGAAGACAAAAAATAATGCAAAGTATGACAAACCGAAGCATCAAACCTCCTTGATTGTTT
Organism: Sequoia sempervirens; assembly: GCA_007258455.2. Classification (NCBI taxonomy): domain Eukaryota; kingdom Viridiplantae; phylum Streptophyta; class Pinopsida; order Cupressales; family Cupressaceae; genus Sequoia; species Sequoia sempervirens. The sequence continues at coordinate 97,892 of VDFB02371869.1, forward strand.
TAGATGTACTCCAAGATAAAGGATGGTGATATGTTGATGCTCTTAAGCTTAGAAATTATTCAATTTGACAACATAAGGTTAGTGTATAATTGATTCCTTGATATGAGAGGGACGAGCCTCTCTTAAATGGATTTTTCAAATGGAAAATGGAGGGCTAAAATGAAAAGATGAGCTCAAGGGCAAAGATTAACTTGCACATGCAAGTCTCTTAAAATCTTGGCAAGTGTCACAGAGGATGTAAGATACTCTATTAGGAGGAGATTTCACTAAATCATGAGATGATAGGAGATGAGAGCAAGTGTATGAAAATTAGAAGATGAGGTGGAGGATCAAGCATGCTCACGCTTTTTGTGAGCATGGAGGTGAAATGTGTGGAAAGCATGTCCACACTTGTGTGAGCATAGAGTGAGGATGAGTCAATATTAAGGGATGAGACAGAGGGATAAAATTCCTCCAAGTTTGCATGCTCACATATGTATTAACAAGGAGTAGGATGATTCAAGCATGCTAAATGTGTGAGCATGGAATAGGTTGAGGACACATATAAGGAAATGAAAATTCAATATTTTGATCCCTGTTGATTATATAATTGAGATTTAAAGGAAAAAGTCCTTTGCCCCATTAGTTATGATGTGGATTATTAAATTAGAGGAAATTGTTAGGAGGGAATTTATTATCCTAATAAATTAATCGAATATTTATTAATTAATTGATTAGTTGAAGGAATTGGGAGCTAAGGAACTAATTGATTAAGTTAATTTAATTAATTAAATTTAGAGGTGTAAAGAGGAATAAATTGATGAAATTAATTAATGGAGAATGGTAATTATAAGGGTAATTAATTTATAGGAAATTAGTACTATAGAGAAGGGGGATTTGTTACTCACCAGTCTCTTGATTACCAAGAGAATCGCAAGGAAAAAATACCCTAAACTACCTTAGACTACCTCAATGAGAGTTCCAAAATCAAAATGAATAGGTCACAGAGGTTTTCCAAACAAACTAGTGAGTTTTTAGCCAAAGGACGGAAGCACAACACACGGACAACACTGTGATGCACTGGCGTCCCAAATGTGTGTTGGCATCTCATGCAAATTGAAAACTGAGAATGTCCCAAAAAACACAAAGTAGCTACTTCTACCTTGACCACTGAGAACTCTTTTGAGAATGTGGGAAAATAACAAAAAGTAATAGGATGAAATAAGGTAGAATAAATGAAATGTAAATGATAAAACTAAAGAGGAGAAATAAACTCATAGTGGACCAAGCACTGAAGCCTCCAACAAATGAATATCTCCAATATTTGTACACATAAGACCAAGGAAAATGTTGGGGCTATTTAGGGGCTTGCCTCAATCAAACCCTCGTTTTAGTGTTCCCACCTCCATGAACAACTAGATAGATAGAATAATAGACATTGAAATAGATAAATAGATAAGATAGATGATGCATAGACAAGGGATGTGAGAAATCCCAAGATGCTCAAAAACACAAGATATGAGAGATATCACATGTAAGGCTTGAGGAAGCTAAAGAGAGGGAGAGATATAACTACAAGAGCCAAGAGAGTAGTAGTGAATGTTGTGAGAATTTGAGATCTGTAGAATGTTATAGCAAGAAAGAGAGTGGTGCAAGCAAGAGAGCAAGAGAGAAAAACTAGAGAAGGTCTGAGAGAGAAGCCAAGAGAGGAATTAAAATTCATAGCGAGAGCAAGAGATTGAAAATATAGATTTAAAAGAGAGAGTAGAAGGGAAAAGAAAGTTCTCAAGTTGTTGTAAGGCATCCCAAGTCATTACCACCAACTAAGGTAAGTGACAAGTGACAAGGCACTCATAAATGGTCATTTGAATGTCAAAATGTTGTGGGACGCTAGCGCAACACATGTACATCTATGTGGCATGCTAGTGTCTAAACACATCATGCTACAAAATGATGAGAACGAGAAAAGCACCAGGTTTTAAACAAAGCTAACGCACAAAGGTAGCTATTGAAAAGGGGTCCTAAGCATCTTGAGAAGGGAAAAGGAAAATGCAAGGGCTAAAATGAGCCTGCATAATGCTAATGGAGTGGACACTAAATTGGATGCGAAAATGTAAGTGAAATTTCAAGGGGTACGATTTTATGACATTATAAGGACTAAGAATTAGAAATAAATTTGGGGTGTATGTATTTTTCCCCTTTTGGATATAGTGTCAAACTAGAAAAGAGGAATTGTGTCAAAAAGAATAAAACTAGAAAGGATGAGGTTACAGTGACAAGTTATCCGAATTTCCTAAAAAATAATGAGGATATTGGATTGAAGGTGATGCCACCTCAAGAGAGTTGTCAGGTTAAATAGGGATCAAGGGCTCTCTCAAAAGGATGAAAGAGACTTGGGCATATGGGGTGATGTGCCATGTTGGGGGATGATGAATCATTTGAGACAATGAGACTAGTATGATGTAGACATCATGGTTGGATGATGTAGATAGATAATTTGATATGCTAATTGATATTGATTGGATGGTGCTAGATTTCGTGGATGTATATGTTTGATTGTGATGTCTCAAGATTATTTTTGTGATTATGATGGTATATGATGTATGGACAGAGGATGAATGTGAGAGAAGGGAGTGATGTGAAAGGAATAGAAATATAAATGAATGAGTGAGGTATGAAATGGGTGAAGGATGAAGGAAGATGATGGAAAATGATGAATTTGTCAAAGTAAGATATTCTACAAAAAGCATATTATTTATTGTAGCACTAGTGTTATGCACCATGACATAAGGGACCATGATTATGGGGTGCCATGTGAGTAGAGTATTTATGTAAAACACACATATTGTAAATAACACAATTTTCCATAGGTATGTTGCTAGGTCACACCATAACATGGAAAATAATGGTGACAAAAGATAAAGGTATATGACACATTGGAACCATAAGTGGGTATGTGTAGGATCATCATGGAGAAAAAAGTTAAGTGGCAATGAAAATTCAGAAAAATCAGAGTTAGGCAACTTGACGTAAAAATTTGAATAAGTTATCAATATTATTTCAAAAATATGTAAGAATAGAATCTATGGAAAATTTTTTAATAATAAAAAGGGGTAAAAATTTATTGAATCAACCAACAAAGTACAAAGAGCAGGGGCCAAGAGCCCGAGAAAGAAACAACACTAGCATAAAAAACCCCCCAAACGGGGCACAACTAACCATCCATATCTTCCTTGACAAGAGTCTCAAGTTCCAAAGCACATTCCGGAGGTAGGTGAGTCCAATCTCCCATTCTCCATCCCTCTCCACGATCAGAAGCCCACTTAGCCAGGCAATCAACAGTCTTATTCCACTCACGAGGAACATAGCAAAAAGAGACAACATCCAAAGAAGTGCTCAACCTAAGAATTTGTCTCCCCACCACTGCCAGATGCCAATCCACATCTTCCACCCGTTGCAAATTTAGCATATCCACTACCACCTGAGAGTCCGACTCGCAAATAATCTTGCTCCATCCTAGAGCACAACCTCTTTCAAGAGCCATGAGGACAGCAAGAGCCTCCATGTAATTATTGGTTTGAATCCCTTTATATTCAGAGAATAAGAAAATAACCTTACCAGAGCTGTCCCTGCCAATTCCTCCAACCCCAGCATGCCCAGGATTTCCCCTAGAAGACCCATCTGTATTGATCTTGAGAGTCCCAAAAGGGGGGGGGACCACTTTCCCTCCCTACAAACCTTCCTTTTAGCTTTCCTGCTTCTGCTCTGTTGTAACTTCCCAAGAGCACCACTAGAATCCGCACAAAGAATATTCAACTTTTGGACCACCCGCACGTCTCCAGGAGCAATATCCTCCGAGAGATCACACTTCGCAGCAAGAGTCTCCTGAAGCATATTTATTACTTGTAACCACACCTGCTGAACCCTCTTAGGCTTATCCTGAAAGATCCTACGGTTCCTTTCCAACCACACCTGCCATATAATAAAACCTGGACCAATTCCCCAAGCCACCTCCAAAAAAGAAGTCTTAGAAGGGGGTCTACCAAGGCTGTTCCAAAACTCAACCAAAGAGTGAGCATGTATACAAGCATGCTCCCAAGCTTCCCACCACCAGTGCCAAATAACCCTGGTGAAAGAACATTGGAAAAAGAGGTGTGAACTGGTTTCTTTGCTTTGATGACATAAAGTACAGATAGAAGGCCCATGGAAGCCCCTCTTCTGAAGATTCTCCCAGGTAAGACATTTATTTTGAACCACAAGCCATAAGAAAAAGTTGCATTTGGGCCAAGCAGACTTATTCCAAACTTGCTTCCACCAAGATATGTCAATCCTGTCAAAATTTTGTCTTTCCAACTCTTGATACCCTGAGGCAACAGAGAACTTTCCTTTTGGATTGGGTCCCCAAGCGAGGGTATCAGCTCCTCTTAAAGAGTTACACACTCTGCCAGCAAGAATCCCAGCAAGAGTCTCTCGCTCTCCCTCAGATCCCCCAGGAGGCCAGTCTACGGGCTCTTTCCATCTGGCAACCTCTCCCCGCCCCACCCTTAAAAACACCTTAAAGTCCTCAACCTTACTCCATCCTGCTGCAAGGAAGCTGTCACATAAAGGTTGAAGGTGGGGGTATTGAGATAGAATAGGAGGAAAACCATCCCAAGAATCCTCCCAAAACAGAGCATCTGAACCGCCATTGCAAATCCAGAAAAGACCATTTTTAACTAACTGAGCCCCTTTCTTCAAAGTCTCCCAAATCACGGACCCCCTTCCAGTCAAGTCGTACCTTGGTACATCTTTCCCATTCACTCCACCAAGATACTTAACATTAAGGATTTTAGCCCATCCTTGATCTTGGCTTATGCACCATCTCCAAAATAGCTTAGCAGCAAGAGCCCAACCGTTCAGGCTTGTATTCCTCAAACCAAGACCACCATCCTGCTTTGATCTGCAAACACAATCCCATTTGACCAAACTCCATTTTGAGGAAAGCAAATTACCTGTCCATAAAAATTGCCTTGAAAGAGCATCGAAGTCCTTAATGAACCCAGCAGGGGCTGACTGCACAAGACACCTGTAAATAGGAAGAGCTTGGATCACAGACTTCAAAAGAGTCATTCTGCCAGCAGTTGAGAGCCAACGGTGAGTCCAATGACTCACTTTACTTCGTAACTTATCTAAAATCTCTTGCCACACACCCCTCGAAAGCCTTTGGTCTGAGAGAGGGATGCCCAGATACACTAAAGGAAGTGTTCCAATTTGAAACCTCAAGATATGAGCAATTCGAGCTTGAATAGGAGCGGGGGTATTGAAGAAGAAGATTTGTGACTTTTCTTCATTAATCTTTTGTCTTGAGGCTTTCACGTAAATATCCAAAGCTCTTCGGAAACTAGCTGCCTCCTGAATTCTTGCGACACCCATCAAGGACGTGTCATCCACAAATTGGAGGTGGGACGAAGGAGGAATGCCATGTCCCCACTTCCAACCTTGAATCCCTCCCTGACTAACATGGGACTTAATAAGTCTTCCCAACCCTTCAGCCATCAGGATGAAAAGGTAAGGGGAGAGAGGATCCCCTTGCCTGAGGCCTCTGGTTGCACCAAATAAGTCAGAGGGTTCCCCATTAATCAGGACAGCAAAAGAGGGTGAAGTAATGCAGCTCATCACCCAGCTGATCCACTCCTGTCCAAAACCAAAGGCTTGTAAAACTTTCTGCAAAAAGCTCCATCTGACCCTATCATAAGCTTTGGCCATGTCCAGCTTAATGAACATAGCTTTTTCTTTAGAGGCGGCCATAGAATGCATAGCTTCAGCCGCTATGATAACCCCATCCAAAATTTGTCGTCCTGTAACAAAGCCCCCTTTCTCCTCAGAGATTAGGTCACTAAGCCATGGCTTTAACCATTCAGCTATCACTTTTGTAATTATTTTGTACATCACATTGCACAAAGAAATAGGTCTAAAGAAATTAAGGGAGTTAGCTCCCTCCTTCTTTGGGATGAGAGCCAGGAGAGTTGCATTCAAAGCCTTAAGCATCTGTTTATTGTTAAAGGATTCCTGCACCACATCAAAGAGGTCCATCTTGACAATCTCCCAAAAAGCTTGAAAGAACTCTATAGGAAAACCATCTGGTCCCGGGGCTTTACCCTTTTTCATACCAAACACAACAAGCTCTATCTCAGATAGAGTAATGGGCTTAAGGAGAGCCTCATTCATTTCAGGAGTGACCAAGGAGGGTATGCATGCCAGAACCAAATCCTCCTCAACCCTAGCCAGATCTGACTCTTCTGAGAACAAATTCCCAAAATACCTAGCAGCCTCCAAGGCAATCTCCCTATGAGAGGAAAGCAGGAGCCCTTCAGCCGTCGTGAGAGAATTGAGAACACTTCTATGCCTTCTGTCCTTTACAGTGTTGTGGAAGAACTTAGTATTTCTATCCCCTTCCTGGAGCCAATCAATTCTAGCTTTTTGTTTCCAATAGATCTCTTCTCGTAGCTCCCACTCCTCCAGATCCTTTAAGGCCGCAGCTTCTTCTCTAAATAGCCCATCAGACAACCCCTGTTCTCTGATTTGGCGTGTAATATTGTCCACCCTCTGCTGTGCTTCTCTCTTGGCTCCAAAGAGATTTCCAAAGCACTCCCTATTCCACCTTTTCAGCTTAAACTTAACATACTGCAATTGCTTGACAAAAGAAAACATAGCGGTACCATAAGCAGGCTTCCCTTCCGTCCACCAAGTAGAGATATAATCCTGGAGAGAAGCATCCCTCAACCACATAAGCTGAAACTTAAAGGATGGATTCTTTGTCTTTTGAAACTTAGAAGCAGTCAAAAGAATTGGCCAGTGATCCGAACCCCTCCAATCCAAAATCTCTGAACTAGTAATCCAACTGTCTGCCATCCAGAAACAAGAAACCAAAAACCTATCTAATCTTTCCGCTATCGCTTCCACCCCACATCTTCTATTGTTCCATGTAAATAACCCATTGGAAGGGGTGACATCCACCACCCTCAAGCTTTCAATACTACTTCTAAAAAGGCCAGCAGAGGGATCAAGCTTGGGAATACCTCCCCGCTTCTCTTCCAAACTTAAAATTGCATTGAAATCTCCTGCCAGAATCCAAGGGAATAGAGGAGCAAGAGAGCGAACATATCCTATGTGTGACCAAAGTAAAGTTTTGCCAATAAAATCAATCGGGGCATAAACATTAGTGAAGAGAAGAATCTCACCAGTTACGCAACACGTGGCCACCAAGGAAATAGTAGATTTGCTAGAAACCCACCAGAGTGGAACCAGCTTGCGAGGATCCCATAAAAGAGCCAAACCCCCAGAACATCCTTGGGCGCCAATGCACTGACAAAGACATCTAGGCCAAATCTTAGCAGCCGTGTTCTGCATCCTATCAATAGATAACTTAGTTTCCTGAATAAAAACCACCTCAGGCGAATGAGACTTAATCAGATCCCGAATAGCCTTTTGTCTAGGGATGCTATTCAACCCCCTTACATTCCATGAAAGAACAATCATTTCTGATGAAGAGGGAAGTGGGAATCAATGGTTCTCACAGAACCAGACTCCACTAAAGTCTCTCCCACTAACTTCACTTTTTCCTGATCCTTCTTCCTCCCCACCTTAAGAGACTTCTCTGGGGTATCCTTTCTAATGGTTTTTTGATGAATACCCAAAATAGAAGGGGAACCCTTGCTTTTGCTCTCCTCCTGCCGAACATTTCCGGTGCAAGCCTTGGTTCGGGCATGAGCAGAAATCTCCTGCACTTCCTTGTCTCCACTGGAATCCAACTCCTCCAAAGGTCCCACTGAAGTATCTGTGACCATCTGCACCCCAAGCTCTCTCTCCTGCAGATCAGCTTGAACAACATTGTTCTCCTCCCCACCTAATTCCTTTGCTTCTAAGAGCTCATGACTAGCCGGCATATTAGCAATGGTTCCATCAAACTGTTCTAAGTCATCCAACCCCTCAAACCTGTTGAAAACCTCATCTGTCTGTCTTTCCTTAAAGGTCCTCTTCTGGCCACGACCCTTATTACGCCCTCTTACAGGGATAAAGCCCTCCTTGTCCTCCCTCATAGGGGCCTTCCCTTTATCTTGGGCGTGAGGAACCCTTGTCGGCCCTATGTTTGAATCCTCTGAAGGTTTTGATTTGGGGCACACCCTCTGCAAATGCCCATATTCATGGCAAAAGCGACAGCGAAACGACAGCGTTTCATAGTCAAGTTGTTGAATCCATGCACTTGACCCCAATCGAATTTCGATAGAATCAGGCAGGGGCTTATTCAAATCAATTTCAACACATACCCGGGCGTAGGTAATTACCTTCTTCTCCATAGTCTGTCTCGAGGGACCAACTGGTTTTCCAAGCTGGCTTGCCACTAAGTTAAAAATGTCCTCCCTCCAAAATTCTAAAGGAAGCCATGGTAATCTCACCCAAACTGGGACCCGCGACGGAAGCTCTTCTGTAGGGTTAAATCCCACATGCCAAGGTTTAATGAAAAGACCCACTTGATTGTAGAAATAGGGCCCTCCTTCAAAAACTTTATTCCTGTCCGACATGCAAGAGAAAACCACTTGAAAGTAGCCATTGGCTGCCAACAAAACATCCATATCCCCCTCGGGAGACCAGGTACGCCGAGCCCATGATTCCAAAAAAGACAAAGATACCCGAATCCCTAGGAACTTACAGATCAGAGCATGCTTTGATAAGTAGTTGATATCGTCCACAATAGCTTCAGGTTGGATCTCAACAATCGGCCTATTCTCGCTCTTAGCAAGGCACCCATTGACCTTTGAGGGTCTAAAACCTCCAGACAGATGTGAGGACTCTCCCATTCCTGATCCAGATTCGCCGAAAAAAGGATTCGCATGCAAAATAACCGAAGGATTGCTCCCTGCCACTGCATCCTTGAAAGACAACCCCTTACCACCAGGGGAAATCCCGATTGGAGCCATGCAAGGCCTGAGACAGAAAACCCCAAAAAACTCGCACAACCCAAAACACACTGATGAAGATCACAAAAAATAAAAACTCCGCCTCGCTCCCCCAGGTTTCACAACACCACGAAAAAATCAGAGTCCCCCACAGATGCAATAACACCCCCCAATCACCACGAGCAGAGCACAAAATGCCTAGGTTGAGGTAGAAAAACGTGAGCAAAAAGCAGCAGAAAACAAGCAAGAGACGTGGCCACCCAAGCCACCAAGCCAGCGCTCCAAAGAACCCCCCACCGATCAAACACCAGCAGTGCAGGAAGAAAGCACAGGGCGCAGCTAGGGCAGAGATACCCTAGCCTGCGCGTGCGCAGTCACCTGCTCCCAGCGACGCCATCCTCCACTCCCTAATAAAGCTTAAAAGTATATTAGAAATGGTAGTTTTTTTTCTTCACCTTCAGAATCTATGGAAAATTGAATGTAGTTTCTAAACTACTAATTTTATTTTAAAAAAAAAAGTCTATTTGGTGAAAATTTGAAATTTCAATGTAGTAGTACTTAAATTTCAAGGAAAAAATAAGGTGTCTGTCTGACCACCCTAACCACAATAAAATGATAATATTTTTATAAGATTTTAGATATAAGTAGAGGACTCATGTCCAGATGTGACGCATATTTTTTGTAATTTTTTTCCAAGTAATTAATTAATTATGAATTTTTTATTACAACTTTTAAAAAATATAAAAAATCGTATGCCTAGCCACCTTAACTTGGTCAAAATTTCATGAAATTCATTTTTTTTGTAATCCTATAGTATACGAAGCATAAAATGTGCCGCATATTTTGAATTCAAAAAATATGATACCATTTGAAATTTATAGATTTTTTCAATCAGCCTATCAATCCGGACTTTAGTCATAATTCTAATAGAAAATGAATAATAATTATTTATTAAATTCAAAGTAAAGCATAATTTATATTGGTGGAAATCTAAGAGTCTCCTCTACAAACCCTTTTCGTTTCATCAATTTTGGCTAAAAAAAAGTTGTCAACCACATGGGCGAAGTCTAGAAAAACAAGGTAAGTTGTTAAACACATTTTTTGTGTTGACTTCTTAGGATTGGCATGCCCTAGCCAAATTCCAAAGCAAGCTTTAGGCTAATCCCTCGGCAATAAATTTTGTGTCAGAAATATCAGATATCTGTTTCAAATCGGATATCCGTTTTGAATCGGATATCTAATTTTTTATATATGATTTTAAAAAATGTTATACACTTTATAATATATGATTTAGAAAATGCAATAAATAGTTTATAGTTTATTTTAATATATCTAGTTTAGAATATACACTATACTTTATAATTTAATATATAATATACAATCTGTGATAGTCTCTTACAAAATTATATAATATATAATATATTATATTATTATGTATAATATTTAAATATTATTTCTATATTTTAGTTAATGTATATATATATATATATTACTAATATATAAAATATTCTATAACTAATTAATATTACTAACATATAAAATATTTAAATATTATCTCTTTCC